>CAUJGJ010000242.1:4733358-4808358 GCA_963170055.1 Halisarca cf. caerulea | reverse complement strand
GTTCAGACTGCTGACTAACACAGGTTCATCGAACAACAGAGTGATCGTATCATCGCGAAGGTTCATCACAGACGACACAAGAGATGGAGATCTGCTGTCTGGAGTGAGGGTTGACACCTCAAAGAGGACCACTACTGGTGCAAGTGTCCTTGAGTAGGAAAGATCTCTAGTGTAGCCTCTCTTTGCGGAAATGTACAAATCTGTTTCATTTGATGTGAATCCTCCAAGCTTCAAATTCTCCAAATCATTTGCATTGATGGTTACCGTGACAACCGTATCATTACCTCCAATGTCCATACTACTCAGAGTGTAGTTATCCAACTCGGTCATGTTGTCATAGCGATGGAGAGTCATAAAGTTCGGACGGAAATAGGTGGTGTCCACAGGCTCATCAAAGTAAAGAATAATCCGATCTGATTCAAAGTTGATGTCAAATTGATCCAACATTGGTCCAATGGTGTCGTCAGTGAAATTGAGAGCAATGTACCCAGGCAAAGTCTCCTCTGAGGTCACAATCGGGTTGTCGAATGTGTCAGTGAGGAGACCCTCCAGTACCACGACGTAACATGTTGAACGAGTGTTGCAAAGATGAGAGTCTCTCTTCAAGTACCTGAGGTCTTCTTCTGTCAGTGTGATGGTGAGTACGTCCCCGATGCTGTTGAGTTGTGCAGTACCACCTTTCAGGCTGTACTCCACCAGAGGTTCCTCAAACAGGCTCTGCAGGCGAACAAAAGTGAGATTGAGAGAATCAAAGCTCACAGATTCGGTGAAACTGAGAACGATTTCACCAGAAATGAGATTGATGGCCTCAAAGGTGACTAGTTCAGGTCTGACGGTATCGTTGGTGAAAGCAGTGGCCGGTATAGCAACTCCGTTCATGACTGGATTGACGGGGAATCCGAATGGATCCAAAACAGTCCCGTTGGCGATGGTAACAAAGCAATTCGTCTGGTAGCGGCAGAGGTCGAGTTGGCGGATGATTCCGTCATCTTCTTCATTCAAACCAACAATCACATCCAAGCCATTCAAACGAACATCGGTGGATCCGGTGAGGGTGTAGTTGGTGCTGGCAGTGTAGCCATCCTGGATCGTGATATTCTGCTCAATGAGAGTGTTTGCGTCGACGACTTCTGAAAAGCGAAGGGTGATCTCAGACGTGTTAGCATTGTACTCAAATTGGAGCAACATCGGGTTGGCAGTGTCAGCAGCATAGGTGGACACAGGGAGGCCTTGGATAGGAAGAGATGGATTGCCAGAGATGTCTTGAGCCGCTCCAGATGTGGCCGTGAGGAAAGTGTCTGTGTTTCCATTGGCAAGAGTTGGCTCTGAAGCAAGGCCAACCAGGTCGCTGGTGGGCAGCTCGATGGTAGCGGTGACTCCAATGGAGGCATTCACCTGTGTTGCTTGGAGTACGTAAGATGCAGTCGGGTTGGAGGCTCTGTCCTGCAGTGTCAACCGTCCTGGGATGACAGTTGAGGTGTTGATGGTCTCAGAGAAGGTGAGGACGAGGGTGAGGGAGTCCAGGTTGAGGTCGAAACCGACAATGGAAGGTCCGGTCATATCTGGGACAAAGTTGTCTGCCACAAGAGCTGACAAACGCAACCTCTCTACATTTAGATTCTCTGCAAAATCTTCAGTTGTACCTACACACAACAACAATATAAACAACATATAAATAGGATCCCAGTGTGTATCAGCACATACCAGCATGTCAACTAAGTATGTACAAAACTTACAAAGCTAAACTATGTGCGTGTCAATACTTCACGATTCTGCGAAATCAGTCTTCAAAATCATTCATGCAAATTAATGTACACACTTCCCTACTATACAGGATAGGACATTTTGCAAATGTTACTATATATAGTAACATTTTATGTAATAAATTTGTGAAAGGGGAAATCCCTTCTAAAACTTGCATAAATTAACTTCAGCAGCTTAATTAAATAGCCAAATTAATACAGTATAAATGCCATAAAATACATGCAGACTGCAGGCTAGTACTCACATTTACAACACATGCGGGCCATATAAATTTCATATAAAATCACTCACCTACCACACTACACACATGCATGAGCAAACACAGCACAAGAACAGGAGCACAACACAACACGATATAACGAAAGAGTACATGCAAACATGCATACATGCAAACAAAGCTTTCTAACCTTCAAGTATCCCAAGGTAGGTGGCGGTCATCGAGTCTCCAAAACCAATCATGCTCTTGATCACGTTCAAATCATCATTCTCCATGGCAACCGTCACCTGACGATCACCGTGGTACGACACATTACCTCCGGACAAGACCAGCGAGCGGTCAGTGGATATGAGCGACTCAAACAAAGTGAGGCCAGTCACATTGAACCGATCTGTGTTCACATTTTCCGAGAAGGTGAGAATGATTTCTCCTTCGTTGAGGTCGAAGATGAAGGAGTCTAGAGTTGGTCTCACGAGATCAGCAGTGTACACGCCCACTGGGTATGCTGCTGATATCGGTTGGTACTCATTCCCAAAGACATCTGATACAATGGAGTTAGTGAGGTTCAAGTAAGTGGTGCTGCTGTTGCGACCAAACGCAGTCATGTCTCGAATGGTGGAGAGATCAGAGTTCGAAATGACAAGCTCCAAATCTCTGCGACTATCAGTCGATCTGAGCACACTGCTGATGAGAGTTATCATGGTTGATGGCATCACAGAGCTGTCCAAGAACTCAATGGAGGTGAGGTTGAAGGTGTTTTTATCAATTGGTTCGTTGAAGTGGAAGACAACGTAAAGTGGAAGTGTTCCGTTGTCCATTTTGAAGTCGAAACTGGTCAGTTTTGGGCCTGTGATGTCGGAAATTACACTTGCAGCAACTAACGGAGATGAGAGTTGAATTTCAGCAACACTATTACCGCTGATGTCAGCAAACGCTGTCTGGTTGAGGACCAGTCTGGTGGTGAGGTTACTCTTGGCCAGTACTGGATCCAATCGGAGTACATCTAGATCATCCTCGGTTAGTTTGACTTCAACTGTGGTGCCCACCAGAGTGGAGGTGCTGCTGTCGCTCAGAATGAAGAGTCTGGCTGAGTTGGGGGCATTGGTGAGTCCAATGTCGCTGTAGTTGACGTTCAGTACACTGACTGGTTCGTTGAAGGAGATGAGGAGGTACCCAGTGTTCATGTCAAGAGTGAATTCATCAACGGTTGGAGGACTTTCATCGGGAAGAACATCATTGGCCATGATGGCATCATCTGGTAGTATCTCGGCAACATACAAACCAGAAAAGTCTGCTATTGCCATACTTCCAATGGCAAAGTAGGTGTTGATGGTTGTGGTGGCAAAGTTGCTGGCTGTTTTGATCTGGTTGAGGTCGTCGACAGCCAGAACTATCTCCAATTTACTACCCACTGTTCTCACTACTGAGGGCTCAGACAGCATCAGAGAGAAGGTCCTTGCGATGGTGAACGGAGAATTGACAAGCTCGAGTCTGGTGTAGTTGATGCTTGAAACGTCGACAACCTCAGACATGGTAAGAACTAAAGCTGAACGGTTCAAGTCAAGGGTGAAACCCTGCAACTGTGGAGGGGTGGAGTCCCTGGTGTAGTACCTCACTTGCTCTGCATTGATGTTCATGATTTCATCAATGGGACGCATCCTGACATCTTGGACAGCACCTTGCTTGATGACCAGATAGGTATCATTCTCTGATGTGGCCAGAGTGGTAATTTTCTTGATGGAATTAAGATCACTATCAGACAAGTAGATGGAAATGTTCGAGCTGAAATTACCGGTAGTGTTGACCATTGATGATGAGTCAAGTGTGTACGAAACGGATGAGGACGGTGAACTGTAGAGCACAAAGCCGGACACAACGACCGAGCTAACTCTCACAACTTCGTTGAATGAGATGCTGAGGAGACCGGTATTCATGTCTAGGTCGAAGGAGATCAACTCGGGTGGGAGAACATCAATCATGTGATCACTGACAGGAGTTGCTGGTGTGCGTGGGACTGCTTCCGATGGATTTCCCGCGATGTCGTACACGCCACCTTGCAGCAGTGACAGGAAGGTGGTATCGTTTCCTCCGAACATTCCATTTGCCTTCAGAACATCAAGGTCCTCTTGGAAAAGTGTGACGTCAATAAAATCGCTAAATCCTTCCGTGTTGACCAATCCTCCACTCAGTGTTCTGTATGTGGTCATACTAGTTTCATTCTGAGTGTTCTGCAGTGTTATGGCTGTGACATTGAGTGTTGAGACAACAACAGATTCGGAGAACAGAAGTCTCAGGTTTCCGGTGTTAATGTCCAGGTTAAACTCTACCAGAGAGGGAGGAGTTACATCGCCAGTGAAGTTACTGACTTGGAGTGTGACATCGTCTAGTACTTCACCAGCAAGATCTCTGATGGTACGTGTTGAGACTGAGAGGAAGGTGGTTTCGTTGCTGTCTGCAAGGCCAACGGTGGTCTTGATGCTGCTGATGTCCGCATCAGTAAGCTGTATCTGAAGTACATAGTCGGCTGGGATTGTTGCAGGATCCGGACCTCCAGTGAGTGTGTGTGAGAGAAGCGGTGGAGTGGAGTCATTCTGGAAGATGATAGTGAGGTAGTTGATGGTGGTTGGATCCACGACATCGTCAAAACTGAGTACAAGTACTCCGACATTCAGGTCAAAATCGAAGGCTGTCAATCTCGGATTTGTTACATCAGGCCTTCTTTCAGCTGCCATGGAGTTCAATGAAACATTGAAGAGGTTGTCAAAGCTGTCTGCAATTACTCCGGGCTCCAATCGGACCCAGGTAGTGGAGGCGCTTTTAGCAATGGTGGGATCCAGCTTGATATCTTTCAGGTCCTCGGCAGTCAGTTGGATGGTGACCTCGCCGAGTGAGAGCTCAGAAGGTTCATCGTTGTAAGTGTTGTAGGTGATGTTGCCGCTGGACAGTCTTACTCCAGTGGTACTGCTGCTGGAGTCCACGATCACAATGCCAGTGTGGTCGAGGGTGGTGGTGTTCACGGGCTCTGAGAAGGAGAGAGTGATGGTGCCTTCGTCCAGATCCAGTAGCACAAAGGAAGCGAGAGTGGGAGAAGTGGCATCAGGTGAGATGCTCTCCACAACAATGCTGCTCACTAAGATTGCGTTACCTCCACCAGTTGTTCTGTCGTTCACGAGATCGGACGTGTACGACACAGACACTTGTCTGTCTGTTCCCATGGTAGCCAAATCAGCAACAATTGCATCAACAAGACCAAGTATCCCACGGACATTGATGCTGTCTTGAGACGACAGAGTGAACTCGAGTGTGGTGGATGAAATTCTTGTGGCAGACACAAGACCGAAGGTGTAGTTGACAGTCGCGTTGACCAGTGAGTCTTGGAGTGTGAGAGCAGATGATGTAAACTCCTGCACAGGTTCGTCAAATACGACTCTCATCACATCAGAGTTGAGATCGAGAGTGACTGACAGCACAAGTGGACCGGTTGTGTCTGGGATGAAGGTGCTCGGAGTCCTGGTCAAGGCATTCAGAATACTCACAGTAACAGCAACGGATCCATTTCCACTGAAATCGTCCACTGCTCCCTGTTGCATGGTGAGGAAGCAGGTAAGCTGAGATGAACACACCGCACTGTCCTTCAGGAAGTTGAGATCTTCCCTGGATAGAGTCAAGTTTACAGTGAAATCGAGACTGTTCTCGACAATTCCACCAGAAAGAACCCTGTTGATGGTGCTAGGAGCATTGAGGTCGTAGAAGCTGGCTAGCGCAACATAGGAGGAATTGAAAGTGCTACTGACAACGCTCTTTGAGAAGCGAATGATCAGAGTTCCAGAATTCAGGTCAAACAGGACAAATTGATCAATTTCAGGTGGATTCTGATCAAGAATGATGGTATTCACTTGTCGTGTGGTGTCAACAATCGGGTTGTCACTGTGATCTGAAACCAGGATGGACGAGAAAGAGATGAAACAGTTGGTTTCATCGATGCAGATGCTTCTATCATAGAGTTCATTGAGATCACTGTCGTGGATGGAGACATTGACGTATCGTGAGTCCCTGGCAGAAAAACTGCTGTCAACAGTCAGTGCAAAAGAGTTGTTGGCATTCCTCGTGGGAGATGTTTGAAGAACGAGCTCGGTAACCTGGAATGTTCCCGTCACATTAACAGCTTCTGTGAAAGTGAGAGACAGCAGACGGTCGTCAGGAGAGTATGTGAATTCATACAGACGAGGTCTGGTTGTGTCAGGCTCCACGGCATCGGCTTTCAGTGGGGCGGTCTGGTTGATTTCCACCATTTCGTTACCGGAAGTGTCCTCCACGAAAGAGCTCAGGCTGGAGACAAAGGTGACATTTTCGTTGGTTCCAAGGGTCGGGGCTATTTTGATCTCGTCCAGCGTAGCATCAGTGAGTACCCCATACAGAGTTGTGTAGGTCTGGAAGACAGGGAGGGAGTCGAGGTTCATGGATACCAATTCGGCTCCATTGGGCCCTTCCAGGAATGTGGCCACTGAGGTCATGAATGAGGTGATGTTGACGACCTCTGAGAAAGTGAGATAGATACGTCCTCTGTCAAGATCAAGGGTGAAGCTAGTCAGTTCCACAGGCGTGGTGTCGTTAAATACCTCTCCAACCTGCAGTTGGAAGCCAGACACTTCAATGCTGGGGTTGTTCTCCAGGTCGAAGGCAGCAGAGGGAAGAAGAGTGATGAAGGTGTCTTCACTCCCGAGTAGTGTAGACAATTTCACAATGTTTAGACTGTCTGAGTCTAGCCTGATGTCCAATATGGCCGAGTTGTTAGTTGTGACAACAGTGGAAGTGGTGAGGGTGACTTTGTCGGCTGTTCCATTCCCAATGAGTGAAATTCCCGGGAGGAGGACGCGTTCCACATTCACCGGTTCGGAGAATGTGATGCTGACAACTCCATTGTTGAGGTCAAGACTGAATTCTCTCACCAACGGGCCACTCTGGTCCATGACAACACTCACAGCTCTCAATGGCGGTTGGGTCACGTAAGTGTTGCTACTGAAGTCCTGCAGGGATCCGTTGTCAATGACAATGAAGGTGTTGTCGATCGTAGTGGCAATGTCCGGATCAATTCTAAGAGCTTCTGTGTCAGGAATGGAGAGATGGAGGGTCACAATGTTGCTGGCTGACTCGGGTCCAGGGGTGGACATTAGTGTGTAGAAGGGTGGGGATCCAGTATCATTGGAGCTCAGGATTGTGACTCCGGTGGGCATGAATGAGGACGGTTCCACAACCTCTGTGAAAGTGAGAACAACTGTTGAAAGGTCGAGATTGAGGGTGAAGCTCACCAGTCCTGGAGGAGAAACATCTGGTTCAAACAGGTCAACAACTTCAGCTGAAATCACAGGGATTTCCAGAAGGGGGTTCCCCGCCATATCGAGCACGGTGGAGTTCAGGAACGAGATGTATGTGTTGCCCTGTATGGTTGCCAAGTTGGTTCTGATCTTGAGTTGGTCAAGGTCGAGTGCAGAAAGTGTCACATTGATCTGAAGCCCGTTCTCCGAGACACTGTCAGCTGTGGTAAGGGTGTAGTTGGCGGTTGGCACACGACCGTTGGTGAGCGTGATGGCTGAAACATCCAGCATGGATGAATCCACTGGCTCGGAGAACAACAGCGACAGAACACCCGTGTTTATGTCCAGGTTGAAACTGACAAACTCGGGATTTACTGTATCATTTGTGAAGTCGGCAGCAGGCGAAGTTGATGGTGCAATGAAGTTGTTGTTGGTGTCAGCGATTGTGGTGTTTGTTACAGTAAGGAATGTAGTTTCCAGACTGCTTCCAACATTTTGCGCTAGTTTGATGTCAAAAATGTCCATCTCCTCAAGGTAGACCTTTACAGTAGTGTGAGAGAGCTGGGTTGCGTTTCCACCTGATAACAAAATGGCCGTCATCTGATCAGCACTCTGCAGTGAGAGTGTGGTAACATCCAACGTCATGTTGTCCACAGTTTCTGAGAAAGTGAGGTCCAAGATTCCCAGGTTGAGGTCAAAAGCAAAAGACGATAGCTGTGGTGGAGTCTTGTCTGGTATAAACCGGTCAGCACAGGTTTCACCGCCAGAAAATCCATTCTGAGCCAAGTCTAGAACAAGATCTTCAGCCAAAGAAACACAGGAAGTGGTGTTGCTAACGGCAACGTCAAGACGACTCTTGATGAGGTTCAAATCGTCATCACTCAAACTGAGCAAAAGTGAGAATCCATCGATTGACCTATCCTCGGTGACATTGGAGAGATCGAGCCTGAAAGGAGAAATAGTGTCATTGTTGGTTACTGCAACACCGGAGGAGTTGAAAGTGGCAAGGTTGACAAAATCATTGAATTGCAGTGAGATCAATCCAGAATTCATGTCAAAGGTGACGGAGACCAGATCCAGGGGAGTGACATCAGCGGACACATTGCTAGCCATCAGGGCATTTCCATCAGTGATGGCTATCACATCAACACCTCGATAGTCGTCAAAAGCATCAGCTGCCATTGTGATGTAGGTGTCATTGATGGTGATGCCAAGATTGGTGATCTCGGCAACGTGCAATCGATCGTAGTCAGACAGCTTCAACATCACAACATGACCAAATGCTGCCATTACCGTCGAGTTAGCAAGTTGGTGGTGGGCAGAATCTACTCTCACTGAAGCATTTTGAAGTCCAAATGAGGCCACTTTGAGCGTTCCCGTGTCTACAACATCAGAGAAAGTGAGAGCGACCATTCCGGTGTTCATGTCAAGGGTAAAACTGTTGAGAGTTGTGCGAGAGGTGTCCGTGTACACGTTTGTTGCTTGGTACGGTCCTTGGTAGAGGTTCGTGATGTTGGACACGTCCAAAACAGTTGAGTTGTCAAGGACAATGAAGGTATTGTCAGTCCTGGTTCCAATTGACGAATTCAGTTTCAGAGTGGAAATGTCCGACCGCTGCAATTTCACATCAATGGTCTCAGTGATGGTTTGCATGGTAAGTACTTCGGTCAGGGGATCCATCAGTGAGATGGACACCGGATCGCCAACAACATTGGATGACTGGAGAGTGATTCCCATCACAACGAATGTGTCGGTAAGTACAGGTTCGTTGAAAGTGATGGAAAGGATGTCTGTTTGGAGATCGAGGGTGAACTCCTGCACATTCGGACCAACAGTGTCCGCAATGAACAGCTGAGCTCTGATCGCAAAACCGTTACGGATCTCCACAACATCGTTAGCATTGAATGCCATGTCCTTGATGGTGGTGGAATTGATGCTGATGAAAGTGTCGGATTCAGAGGTTGCAAACATGGACGATCGCAGCACGTTGGCATCTTCGTGGGCCAGATCAACAGTGATCTCCCTACCCGGTGGAGACAGGGTCATTCCACTGGTGAGAGTGAACGTGAGCTCGCTTGAGGTAACGTTAGCTTTTGCCTGGAGGGTGATTCCATCTGCGTTCAGCGTTTCGGGATCCACTGGTTCCGAGAAAGTCAGAATGAGAATCTCGCGAGAGAGGTCAAGTGTGAAGTTGTTGAGTGTGGGTCCACGTACATCAGGCAGCAAGGTGGTCACAATCCTTCCCTGTCCACTGTTGCTTGTGTTTGATAGTGGGAGACCGGCTGTGTCAGCAACCAGGGTACTGTCCACATAGGCATAACAATTGCTCCTCAAAACACACAAATTTGGGTCCTTTTTGATCTCCATCAGGTCCGCATCCGACAACACTACCGTCACATTGGTGCTGTTGCCAGTGGCAACCATGGTAGCAACTGTCAGTTGGTGAGATGCTATCCAGTTGGTGAACAGTGAGGTGAGAGTGAGTCCAGAAGCAGTGAAGGTGCTCGGGTCAACTGCTTCGTCGAAGATGAGGACCACCTCGCCTTCGTTCAGATCTAACACTGCAAACTCGACAAGAAGAGGATTTAGTGTATCAGGAGTGAGTGTTTGGACTGGGATGGCTGAGGCAAGAGGAAGGAGAACAGACGAGAGGTTTGAAGTGTCGTACGCGATCACACTGGTGTAGGCAAGATAGCACAAGCTACTGTTGGAGCAGAGGTCAGATTCCTTGATAGCATTCAGGTCGTCTTCACGCAATGAGATTGTAATAACGGCAGAGTTCATGTTTTCAAAATGGCCACCGGATATTTCGACACTTCCAGAGGTATTTCCCGGCTGTATGAGCAGAGTGATTGTGGTGATGTCCAAAGTGGAGGCAACGATGGTCTCATTGAAGTACAGCACAAGCTCTCCGGAGTTGAGGTCCAGGTCGAAGGAATTCAGAGATGGTGGTTGAGTGTCGTTGCCCACAAAAGTTGCCTGAAGCGGCGTTCGTGGAGAAATGGCAAGACTCTCGATTCCACTGAGATCCCCAACAAGGAACTTCGCAACACTTATCCACGTGTTGTTGACTGTCTCCCCAAGTCCGTCAATGGCAAGGATAGCATTCCTGTCTTCCTCGGTCAAAAGGAGTGTGGCAGTTTGGATAGAGTTGGAGGAGGTTGACATCAGCTCTCCACCAGTCAGGGTGTAGGAGAGAGCATTCAGCCCGGGGGCAGACTGCAAGGTGATAAAACGTGGCTCAAATGTGGTTCTGTTCACGACCTTGGAGAACGTCAGTGAGAGACGCGAAGGGTTGAAGGTGAAAGTAAATTCTCTCAGTTCTGGTGGAACAAGGTTCGGAGTGATCATGTCGACCTGTAGAGCGTTGCTTCGAGGTAGCTCCAGAATAGCATGTCCGGTGTTGTCGTAAGTGGCTCCAAAATCGTAGCTGATGAAGGTGGTAGTGTTGGACGATCCAATACCAACCTCAAGCAGAGCATCAATGAAGTCTCGCATCACAAAAAGGTTCACAATTTCCGGGCTGGACCCAACCTCAGTGCGAGTGTTGTTCGGGAAAGCCATGTTGACCGAAAAAGTGGAGCTGTCGTTTTGAAGGTAGAAGAGCTGTGGATCGAGGGAGGTGACATTGACTGCTTCGCTGAACGTGAGGACAAATGCTTGCGTATTGAGATCCAAACTGAAGCTGATTAGTTCTGGGGGGACAAAATCCCCAACATAATTTCTCACCATTTGGGGATCAGAAGAAACCATGATGGTGTTCCTATACACATCTGAAAAGCTTGAAGCAAACACTCGCAAAAAGGTGGAATTCTCCCCTGTCAATATCTCCCTGGTCATCTGGATATCGATGAGATCACTTGTTTCAAGGTAAATCTCGACATCTGCATAGTCTCCAAGGTTGACAAAGTAACTTCTAGACAGGTTGTACGTAACAGCTGAAAGTTCACTGCTGTTGCTAAGCAACTGTACAGATGGGATAAGAGATGAGTTATCTGCTATCATGACTGGTTCATCGAAGTACAGCACAAGTTTGAAGGGCACAGGGTTGGAGATCTGCTCAATGGCATCAAAGTACAGGAGGTTTGGTGGTGTAATGTCCGCTACTGGATCCATGGTTGCCTGTACACCCACACTTCCCAGTAGTGAATTGGTGAAGAGATCGTTCACTGTTCCATTTTGAATTTCAATAAAGCAGTTGGAACGGGTCTGGCAGAGCGTTGAGATGCTCTTCAAGGCCACGGACACTTCTCTACTGAGGTTGACGGGAACAATGGAACTTGTGAATGGTTGGAGCACTTCATTGACTGTGAGATTGACTTCGATTGGTCCCATCTCAGATGACTTCAGTCCAATCGATTCAAACATGATTGGAGAGCCATCTACAATCTCACTGAAAGTCAAGTAGAGGATTGGGTCTGATTCCAGATCCAAATGGAAACCTTCCAATTCAGGTGGTGTTCTATCCAGAATGACATTACTGGCTCTGATGGCATTAGAGGCATTCACACCCACCAGCTCGTTGCCATCACGATCAGCAGCTGCTCCTGTTTCCACGGTGATGAATGTCGATACCAATTGACCAATCAGTGGAGAACGCTTGATCTGGTTGGCATCCTCTGTTTCCAAACCGATTGTAACCATATTCAAATTGGAACTGAGAATAGTACCATTTGAAATGGGTATGACTTCAATGGCATTGTCTTCTGAGCTCTGAAGAGCGAAGGCCGACGCATTGATGGACGACAAGCTGACAGTTTCAGAGAAAGTGAGGATCAAAGATGGTGTGCCATCAAGATTCAAGATAAATCCATCAAGTTCAGGTTCCTCAACATCTGGTGTGTATGTGGTCACAGAAATTCCCATTGTGATGGCATCAATGGGATTTGTGCTGGTATCCATGACAGCTGCGTTACCGTGAGTGATGTAAGTGGTCAGGTTTGAGGTAGCCAATCCGTTTGTAGCTTTGATGGAGTTCAAATCATGGTCGTTGAGTGTCACATTGACGTTAATGCCGTCATCTGATGTCTTGATGGTACTAGTCAGTGTGTGAGCGATGCTGGACGATGGTGCTGCCAGAATGGTGAACGAGCTAACTTGCAAACTACTGGCGTCAACAGATTCCGAGAATGTCAACTCGAGCAGTCCAGTGTTCATGTCCAGATTGAAACTGACCAACAACGGATTTGACACGTCGATGCTGACATTGCTAACAGGTTGGGCCATGTTAATGGGAACAGCTTCGATGTTGTTACCGTTGAAGTCTTCAAGAGCAGTGGAGTCCAATGAGAGGAAGGTGTCGGTACTACCAGTTCCAAAGTTTCCTCTTGACTTGATGTAGTTGATGTCATCTGGGACCAGTTGGATCTCCACCACAACCGAGGATCCGGATCTGGTTGGTGTGCCTCCGGACAGCGGACGACGATCACCTAACCCGCTCATGGTGTTCTGGAGGGTGAAGCTGGTCACATTGAAAGTGGTCAAGTCGACAACTTCGGAGAAACTCAAAATGAGTCTCTCTCCATCCAGGTCCAATTCAAAGGCCAAAAGTTCGGGAGGAGTTTCATCGGCTGTGAAATTGGCAGCAGCTAACTGTGTGGAGACAACTCCAAGGTTGGCTAAATCACTGATGAAATCAGAAGAGATGGAAATGACAGAATCATTGAGAGATGTGGCAAGATCGGTACGGGCTTTCAGGGCATTCAAATCACTGGAAAGGAGTCGGAAGTCAATGGAGTAGTCTGCGGTACTGTTGGCATAGCCGACAATCCTCAAACCGCTGGATTCGGGATCACCCACTGCAGATATGAACACCAGACGTTCTGCAGTGTAGCTGGCAGGATCCATGATGTCACTGAACGTGGCCTGAATCAGACCTTCGTCCATGTCGAGGATGTAGCTGTCAAGACGTGGAGGAGTCGTGTCAGGAGTGTACGCCACAGATCGTAGTGGAGAGCTTCCGTTGATAGCAGTGTGGTTGTTTCCTGCTGTGTCTCTCAGCGTACCGGAAAGAAGACCAAGATAGTTGTAGAAGATCATTGATGGTGTGTTGGTGTTGAGTTTTATGGTCTTCAGGTCTTCATCCGAGAGCGTGACAATAATGGTTCTTTTGTCAGCCGGGTTGTCATAACTGACTGCAGCTTCACTGAGAGTGATACCAGTACCGCCGGTTGCAAAGGGATAGAGGGTAATTCCCCCAATGATGACATCATCAGATAGTGGCTCATCTGCAGTTATCTCCAGTCGCCTGGCTCCAGGAGCTTCATTGATGTTCAACACATCAAAGCTGACTACATTCGGTGGAGTACTGTCTGGGGTGTAGTTGGTGGCTTGCTCTGCTTCGGCAAGAAGAACGGGAACGATCAGATTGCTGCCATTGACAGAGGCAGCACCAACGTCACGAACAAAGGCAGCTGTGTACATTGCAAATGTGTTGTCCCTACTGGTAGCCAGCCCAAGCGTAGCCTTGATGGCGATTTCGTCACTAGGTCCGAGCTGTATCTCAACAAAAGTCTCACGGGTGGTGGTCAGTCGGTTGGAATCTGTTAGCGTGTAGGAGATGGATCCGTTCACGGCATCAACCAGTGTCAATTCTCGTGCACTAGAGGCAGCCGCATCCACAATCTCATCAAAGTAGAATGAGAGGGTCAAACTGTTCATGTCAAGAGAGTAAGACAGCAGCATTGGTGGAGTTACATCTGGTAACACTGGCCCCGTCTCCGAAAGGACAAACACCATAGGTGGAGATGTAGGTTCGATGGTATTTCCAGCACGATCACTCAACAGCTCCTCACCAAACACAATGTTGCAAGAAAATCTGTTCCTGCAAAGTCTCTGTTGCTGCTTGAGGGCATTGACGTCAGCTGTTGTCAAGGTGATGGTGATGACATCATCGTCTACTGTGGGTAATTCCCCTCCACTCAAGGTGACAGATTCTCCTGTGTGTGAGAACACTTCATACAATGTGATAGCAGAAGTGTTGATGCTGTCCACATTGACAGTTTCAGAGAAGCTCAACATGAGCTGTCCGTTGTTGAAATCAAAGGAAGTGAACTCCACAAGAGAAGGCCTGGTTGTGTCATTTGTGAAGGAGGTGATGGGCTCGCCTACAAAGATTGGATTGACAGGGTTGGTCGATGTGTCGCGAAGCAACAAGCTGCTGAACGTGATGTAGCAATTGCTCCTGTTGGTGCAGAGGTCGGGCCTCGAGAGACGAACAGCGTCTTCAACGCTGAGATCAATCCTCACACTGGTGAAGTTCTCCACGATAAAGCTGGATGTGTTCCGTATCTGGTAGCGGATCAGACCGGGTGTGCCGTCAATGTTATCACTCAGCATCACTTCTGTGATCATGACAGAAGCTGGGTCAACTGCTTCGTCAAACTGCAGCACCAACACACGCTGGTCCAAGTCAAGTGAGAATGACACAAGGTTGGGATTGGCTGTGTCTGGCTCGACAGATGATGCTGGCAGAACTGTCTCGTTGATGGGGACTCCGAAAGCATCTGTGATGGCTCCATCAAGAAGTCGGATGAAAGTGTTGTTGGGATCAGTGGATAGGTTTGTGTCAGCTTTGATGGCACCGAAATCGTAACGGCTCAGCTGAAGTTCGACCACTGACGAGTAATTCATCATGGAGGTCTTCCGGCTGAGTGTGACATTACTGGTTGGCGACGTGGAGCCATCACTTTGGATGACAATGAGAGTTGGATCCAATGTAAGAACATTGATCGTTTCCGAGAAATTCAATCTGATCACACCAGTGATCAAATCGATCTGGAAGTCCACAAGTTCTGGAGGAATAGTGTCGTTGATGAACAGAGAGGCCTGCAGAGGAGAGGTAGCTCGAATCTCTGTACCCGACGGATCACTGATGGCACCACTGGATAAAACAATGTAGGAATTCCCCAATGAAGTGTAGAGGTCTGGGAAAGTCCCAAGTGAGTCAAAATCGGCCCGACCTAGGTCAATGACAACAGTGCCTCCACTTGAGCTGTTGGAGGAGCTTACATTGGTGAGTGTGTAGCTGGATCCACCGAGGGCATTCTGGAGGTGTACTCGTGTGATCCGGAGGGACGAGATGTCGACCGGCTCATCGAAATCCAACGTAAGTGTGCGTTGTGTCATGTCCACGGAGAGGGTGGCGAGTTCTGGAGGTGAGGAATCTCTCACATACAGCGAGGCCGGGATGGGGGTGTCTGTACCATTGAATGGATTGCTGTTGAAGTCATACACAGCTCCGTATTCCACCGACAAAAAGGTGGTGCTAGCATCGGTGGCCAGAGTAGGTTCCAACACCAAACTGTTGATGTCATCCACACTCAGTTGAACTTCAATGATGTAATCGTCGGCTAGAACGACAGTACTGGTGGTGAGGGTGACAGTGGGGAGACTAAGAGTGGTGTTGTCTGATGAAAGCAAACTGATGTAAGAGACATTCAGAGTTGACCCACGAACAATCTCATCAAACGTGAGAACAAGGAAGCTGCTATTGAGGTCCAATGTGAAATTGGTGATGACTGGTGGGCGTCCATCGGGAATGACCATAAATGCCATCAGGGCATCGTTGGAGGGCCGAGCAACAATCTTGCGTCCCGCTGCATCGTTGAAGGCATCGTCAGTGAAGGAAATGAAAGTATCGTTCATGCTGGTGGCAAGATCTGTGATGAACTTGACCTGGTTGGCATCCGAAAAGTTCAGCTGGAGACTCAGTGTGTGCCAACTGGACGAGAGGAACATCCCACCAGTGAGAACAACAGACGATGCAGGAACCAAAACACTTGCATTCTGGAGTGTGACTGCAGTTGGATCAAAGGAGTCAGTCAAAATCACTTCGCTGAAGGTGAAATCGATGACTGATGTTTCCATGTTGACGGAGAAGGACTCCAAGACAGGGTCAGTAGCATCTGCTGTGTAGTTAGCAGCGATGAGAGCATTCTGAGATGATATCTCCACCACCTGGTTGGCAGCCGTATCGTTGATCGCCACCGACAGTACTCCTAGGTAGCTCGTGTGCCGTGCTGTAGCCAAGTTCAGGCCTGCTTGCAGAGAGCTTCGATCCTGAAGGTTGAGGTACACACTGACAATGCCATTGTCTGTCATGGATGCATTTGTGCTGGACAGGGTGACTGTTTCTCCCATTCTGTTAGTGGTGTTGCGGAAATTCTGCACGAAGAGTCCACTGGCGTCGAAAGTGTCAATATCGACTGTTTCCGAGAATGTGAGTACGACCAATCCGGTGTCCATATCAAGGGTCCACCTTTGAAGGGTGGGCGGAGTTTCATCAGCTGTATAGTTTGAGACCATCTTGATGACAGATGGAAGCACAGGATTGTTAGCGAGGTCAGTGATGGTGCCAGCAGTGATGGCCAGGTGGGTGTCGGTCATTGATGTTCCCAGGTCGAATATGGCCTTGATGTTGTTCAGGTCATAATCATTGATGTAAATCACAGCTGTGAAGCCATCAATCGATCTCACCACGTCGGATCCGGATGATGTTAGTGTGTACATGGTGGCATTGATGGATCCATTAGCGTACAAAGACATTCCTTCGTACACCACACTGGTTTCGTTGATGGTTTCCGAGAACGTCAGATTAAGTTGTCCAAGGTTCATGTCAAGTGTGAAGGTGGAGAGCTCTGGTGGGATGGAGTCGCCATAGAAGTTTGTGACTTTCAAAGCTTTCCCATCAGTGATGGCTATCATGTCCTCGCCACGTGTGTCATCCACAACATCAGCTCTGATGGTGAGGTAGGTATCGTTGGCATCTGTTGCTAGGGCGGGAATCGAGTTCAAGTTGAGGAGATCACTGTGTGAGAGCTGAACAATGAGAAGATTCCCGTTGGGACTGTTGGTACGAGATCCAGAGGTGAGGCCGTAGGTTGGAGATCCAGGGTACAAATCTGTGCCCATCACAGACTGGAAGACGATTCCATCTGCAGTGAAAGTCAGGGAATCGACGACGTCAGTGAAGGTGAGATTGAGCACGCCCGTGTTGCGGTCAAGGTCAAAACTGTCCAGTCTGAGACGTGTGATGGAGCCTTGGTACACTCCTGGCTGTAAGCATGACACACTCCGAAGACCATTGAAGAAAAGATCCTCAATTGCTCCACTTGCCACTGAAAGATAGGTTGTTTCCACGGAAACAGCGAGGGTTGTATCAACCTTAATCTCGGTGACATCAGCTGTCAGATCAAGAACAAGTACACTTCGGTCGCTACTGGGCAGCGCTGTCAGGCCAAGAGTCACAACCGATCCATTGCCACCACACTGAGAGCTCAAGTTGAAGAAGGTGCCTTGAAGTGTGGAGGGGTCCACAGGTTCGTCAAAGGTGATTGTAAGCGTGTTCTCCTCCAGGTCAAGTGTGTAGAGGAGGATCATCGGAGAAGTGAAGTCTCCGGTAAACGCACTCAGAGCGGTTCCATTCTCAATCGGTTCATTTCCATTTGGAGCCAGAGCCAAATCAAACACGGTGTTGTTAGCAAGGACAACAAACGTATTGCTAACCCCAGTTCCAAATCCATTGGCTTTGATGTTATTCAGGTCGTCACGAGTCAGTTTGACATTGACAATTGACCTGTCAGTTGTCGTGGTAACAGTACCACCAGTGAGAGTGCGAACAAGTCCTGGTTGGTAGGATGAATCCTGAATGGTGACTCCAGAGGTGTTGAAACTGTCTACATCGACAGGCTCGTCAAATGTGAAGCTCAAAAGTCCCTGATTCAGATCAAATGTGACATTCATGAGTGAGGGCACAATGGCGTCGTAGATGAAGGTGGTGACAATAAGACCAGGGGAAACTTCCTGGACAGCTGCAGATGGTATGCCAACCACATCCTCCACGAACCCAATGTCAGCTACAAGGTAGCAATCTCCTCTGTACACACACACGTGTTCGTTCACCTTCACTTCTGCGAGATCTTGCATGCTTAGGGTGAGAGAGACAGTCGGTCCAGAGGTGGAGGTGGTGGTACCGGTAAGACTGACAACTCTGCTCAGCGGAGTCTCGTACAGGCCCTGGAGTGTGAGGAGGGCAGGCATGACGGTGAGGTGGTTCACAGATTCACTCATTCTGACAACAATCTCTCCAGTTTGGAGGTTGAAACTGACAAACTCCTCAATGAAAGGAGGAGTAGTGTCGTTCAAGACTGTAATTGACATGAGGTTGAACTCAAGAGAGCCTCTGTTCACCATGTCATAGGTGGTGTTCTCTGGTAAGTACAGGTAACAGTCACTGGCATTGGAGTGCACACACAGCGATAGGGTCTTGATGGTGTTGATGTCATCGGTGCTTAGCTGGATTTCAACAGTAGGGGAAATCCCAGAAATGACCCTACTGGAATTGAGTGTGTGGTTGTCTGTGGCATTGACAGAGGGACTACTGAAGAAGGACACGAAGGTTGGATCAAAAGTGGTGACATTGACAGTTTCTGTGAAGAGAATTGTAAGAATATTTGTGTTCAGATTCAGGGTTGCTTCATACACGCTGGGGTGGTCCATATCATCAGTGAAAAAGTCAGCCATTTTGGCCCCTGCCGATGAAATTGCCCGTAACCTGTTCCCATTCATGTCATAGATTGAATCTGCCGTCATGGTGATGAAAGTGCTAAACATGTCCATGTACGCGATGGTGGGGTCCGCCTTGAGCCTATTGAGGTCGTCGTCCAGAAGAACAAACTCCACAACGTGTGAAGGAGAAACAGTGGTGACATTTCCGCCAGTGAGTTGAACAGACGTGAGAGGGTCGGATGGAACACCTTGAAAGGCAATCATACTTGGCATGAAGGTCGATACGTTGACAGTTTCTGAGAAGGTCAGCACGACAACTCCGGTGTTGAGGTCCAAGTCAAGAATGTCCAGGGTAGGTCGCATGCGATCTGGCTCAAAATCAGAAACCTGCAGGGCAGAAGATGACAGAATGGGTAGATTGTTCAAGCCCGCTTTGTCCTGGATGAAATCAGTCGTGAGGGAGATGAAAGTCGATTCCATATTGACTGCCAACTCGGGATCTGCCTTGATCGCATTCAAATCGTCATCATCCAATACAAACTCAACAATGTTTCCAGTTGAACCAATCACAGAGTAGACCCCGGTTGTTAAGGTGAAGTTGTTTACATCACTGTTGTTTCTACTCTGCAGTGTGAGTGCTGGAGGGAAAATGGTCTCGTTCAGAACAGTATCAGAAAAGGTGAGAAGGAGGATCTTTGACGTCAAATCCAGTGAGAAGCTCTCGAGCTCTGGCGGGAGGAAGTCAGATGTTATCACATCAGCTGGCACGCCAACCACTATCGGATCAATTGGTACTCCATAGGTGTCATTGACGGCTCCACCGGGCAAGACAATGAACGTTGTAAGTGATGTCTGTCCAATTGGTGGGCGCAGACGAATGGCATCAATGTCGGTGGTGTTGACAACCAGTGTGATATTGGGCCCGTCCAGAGAAGACGTACTGGCAGTCTGAAGTGTGTAGTTCATGGATGGAGTTGTGTCATCGTCCTGGAGTGTGATGGCTGTAAGGTCCAGTGATGATACAGACACGGTTTCGCTGAATCGCAGAATCACGTTCAAGACAGTTCCTGATCTCAAGACATCAAAAGATACAAGTCTTGGGGGAGTCGTGTCGGGCACAAACCCACTTGCAATCTCTGCATTTGAACTGGGAATGAAACTCACTCTGTTTTCCTGTGTGTCGTTGGCTGCAAGCTGTGTGAATGACAAGAATGTGGAGTTCACATCAACCGCAAGGGATGGCAGTGCTTTGATGGAGTCAAGATCGGCTCTGTCCAGCACCAAATTGATCACATTGGAGTCAGTGTTGTTCACATAGCCACCAGACAACGGGAGGTTGGATCCACCACCATTGGCCGAATCCTGGATCGTAAACTCAGTTGAAACAACCGTGTCCACAGGGATAACTTCCGAGAAGGTCATGATGAGGACACCCATGTTGAGATCAAAGGTGAAGGTTCGAAGTTGAGGTGGGTTGGTATCCTGGACTATCATGGAGGCCTGTAACGAAGTGGTTGGTGGAATCGGGTTGACAGGTAGGTCGCTTGTGTCCAGAATGGATCCATCCACCAGGCTGAGGTAAGTGTTGGTCGTGGTGGTACCAAAGTTAGGCAGTTTCTGCAGAAAGAAGAAATCCTCATCAACAAGCTTCACAGTTAGTGTGGGGCCGTAAGGGGGTGTGACCATAGCCCCTGACGTGAGTGGGCGGGACAACAGCCTGACTGCAGTCTGGAATGTGTTTGCAACATTCAGGAGTGTGAGCTGCGTCAGGTTGAGACTGGACGCGTTTACAGTTTCATCAAACATGAGAACAATTTCTCCAGAGTTGAGGTCAAGATAGAAGCTGTCCAGAGATGGTCTTCCCATGTCCTCTACCGTGATCATCACCACAACTGCATCGCCGTTACTCAACATTCTGATCTCCTGGTCGTTCAGATCTGAAACGGCTGCAGTGTAGTGGGCAATGAAAGTGGAGGAGTTAGAAACAGCAAGTGAAACGTCAGCTTTGATGTCGTTGAGTACATCAGTGGTCAGCTGGATGAAAAGGTCAGGTCCATCATCAGTAGAGACTGTTCCATTGAGGTGAATCGTGTTTGGAGGCAAAATTCGTTGAGAGATAAGGTAGAAAGCTGCTGGATCGAGGGATGAGGCTGACACAGATTCGTTGAAGTTGAGGTAGACAATGCCACGATTCAAGTCCAAACTTGCAGAGGTTAGGAATGGAGCACTCAAATCTGGCAGTTCTGTGTCTGCAGGTTCACTAAACTCCACGGGAATCTCCGTGACATTATTCCCAGCCATGTCCTTGATGGCTAGTTCAGTGATGGAAAGGAAGGATAGAGAAATGCTGTCATTGTTGCTGACAAGGGAATCAGCCTCCTTGATAAAGTTGAGGTCATTGTTGTCGAGGTAGATGGAGAAAAACACAGCTGCGTCATTCTGACTCAGACGGACATTGCTGGAGAGTGTGAGTGAGGTTGTATTGTCGAGTGTACCGTTGGACTGGTCATGCAGAGTGAATTCAGTTACGTCCAGTGTTCTGATGTCTACTGTTTCGCTGAATACAACCATTAGAGATCCACTGTTCAAATCGAGTGTAAAACTGGTCAACACTGGTGATGTCTTGTCTGCCGTGTAGTTCTGCACCATTCGTCCGCTTCGAGACACAACGGCAATGACCGGGTTATCAAACTGGTCGCTCAAAGCCTCTGAAGTCATCGTGATGTAAGTGTTGGATACCCCGGTGGCAAGATCTCTCATTGTCTTGATCACGTTGGAGTCTGTCTGGGTGAGAGGGAGCGTGATGGTGTAGTAATCAGTTGTGGTGGCACGAGTGGCTCCCCCTGTTAGGGAATACACCTGGTTTGCTGCTGTCCTGTTGGAGTCGCTTTGCAGCGTGATGTGCGTTGCATCCAGGGAGTTCAGATTGATGACGTCGTCAAACGACAACACCAGTTCACCCATCCCTGCATCCAGATCCAAATCGAAGTCCACCAGTCTGGGACCAGTTCCGTCAGTGGTGTACATGGAGGCTTGCAAGATTGCACTCATGATTTGGTTGCCGGCTGGATCGCTGAAGGCATTCATCGTAATGTCCACGTAGCTCCTTGCGCGGTCTCGAGCAAGATCGCTGAACAACTTCACTCCTTTCAAGTCTTCTCGCGACAACTCGATCATCAATTCCAGATTCCGTGTGCCGGGAACAGCTGATATGGTACTGTTGTTGAGGTAGTACATGGATCCACCGATACTGGTTGACTGGAGGAGGATTTCCGTTATCTCAGCATCCTCGGGGAAGATGGGTTCACTGAAGGAGAGGTAGACAACTCCTTCATCCATGTCAAGATGGGTGAAATCTACTAATGATGGTCTGATGGTGTCACCTGGAAATGGACAATATCAAAGTGAATTAAATTGATTCAAACAAATCAAACAAATACGAACAATATCAAAACATACAGTGAAACTTGCTTAGTACGTACCTCAAAGGGGACACAAAATCAGTGTTTATTATCAGAGGTACTTCCTATCAGGGTTGGTTTATGTACATGAGGTATACACAGAGAAAGAATGAGGAGTACTTACTATCCAGGAGTATGTACTAAACCAGGTACTTCCTATCAGGGTTGGTTCATGTACATGAGGTATACACAAGGACAGAATGAGGAGTACTCACTATCCAGGAGTACGTACTAAACCAGGTACTTACTAAGCAAGGACCACTGTACATTACAATGTGTGTACATATTAATCATAATTTGGTAAACAATTAAAAATGTAAATGCAATCGTACAGAAACAAGAATGAAGGTGATAAAGACTTAATACAAACTAATTTAACTGATTATTAAGAAATGAACTTACTTGTGTATTGCGAGACCAGCAAGGCGGAGTCATCAGTTACCCTGGCAACCACACCAAGTCCAGCAAAGTCAACAATGGCCTGTGATGATAGTATGAGGTAAGTTGTTTCGTTGCTAGTGGCAACCGTGCGGTCAGCCTGAAGGTTGATGATGTCATCAGCCGTCAGTCTAAACTCAACAACAGGTCCAACTACAGTCGTGATGATGTTAGCCAAGTTGATAGGAAGAAGGGATATACTGTCATTGGAGTTGTTCGATCCTTGAATGGAGATTGCGTCTGTTCTCAGTCGATTGAAGTTCACTGTTTCGTCAAATGTCAGAGAGACGGTTCCGTTTGTGAGATCGATATTAAAGAACTCCAGTCTGGGGGACGTTTGATCACCGGTGTAGTTAGCAGGTATCTCTCTCAGGTCGGTTAGCATCTTGTTGGCAACAGCTGTGTTGTTGTTTCCATTCATGTCCATGAGCGTGATTCCCGTGAGTCTGACGTAGCAGTTGACAGCAATGGTGCACACTTGGCCACCCAGTGAAGCATGGGTAGCTTTGATCTGATTGCGATCGTCATTTGACACAATGATGGTAACCACCGGATCATTGTCACTGGTGACTCTACTGGAAGAAGTGAGTGTCACGTAGTTGAATGTAGACATTGGCTCCGGCCAGCTCTGAAGGGTGATTTGGTCAACGTTTACTGTTGAGGAGTTCACAGTCTCTGAGAAACTGAGGACGAGTTCTCCAGTGTCCAGATCAAATGAGACAAACTGAGCAAGTTGAGGAGGTTGGTTGTCTTCTGTGACATTCAGGGCCATAACGGCATTATGGGATGGAACTGAGACTACAGGATTGAAGTATACGTCCATGAAGGAGGCGGAGTCAAGAGACAAGTAGCAGTTGCTGGGGTCAGTACAGAGTGGCAATTGGAACACAGTGTTCAAGTCATCGGTCACCAGTTGCAGAACTACCTCTTTGCTGTCTGGTGTGAGGATGGTGCCGTTGGTGAGGGTGACACTGTAGTTGGCGGGAAGATCAGTGATGTTGGCTACTTCCTGCAACGTGATGGCAGTAAAGTCAGTTGGACTGGAGAGAACAGGCTCGTCGAAACTCAGCACGAGAGTTCCCTGGTCCCAATCCACACGGAATGATTCCAAGTTTGGTGCCATCGCATCTGGAGTCAGAGTGGAAATCATCAGTGGCAAATTTGACGTGTCCAGGCTGTTTCCAGCAAAGTCCTGTGCGGCATTGGTTGTCATGGTGATGTAAGATGTCGCAAGGGTCCTCACAAGTGGTACTCGTGCTTTGATCTCATTCTGATCCTCCACGGGTAGAGCAATAGTGAAGGTGGATCCATTTGTTGTGGTGGAAAGTACTCCAGTAAGTTGGAACATCTGCGTGGGTGACACAGGGTCGTCAAGGAGAGTCATGTTGGTTACATCGATCTTGCTCACGTCTAGAAACTCGTCAAACTGCACAGTCAGAAGACCAGTGTTCATGTCCAGCGTTGCCGCTGACAATTTGGGTGGAGTGAGGTCAGGACCACCTGCAGTACCCAGGCTCACCGGCTGAAGAGGATTTCCATTAAAATCACGAGCAAACGCACTTGCAATGGTAAGCGACTGCGCATTGCCCAGGTTGGTGAGTCCGTTGAGATCTGCTGCTGACAAGTCTACTCGAACAACTGTGACATCTGTTGAGTATGATGCGTTGCTGGTGCCAGTGAGACTGAAGTCGGAAGTGTTGAATACTGAGCGGAAAACAAGCTTTGTTTGATCAAAAGTGCCAATATCAATAACTTCATCAAAGGTTAAGAACACGCGATTGACATCAAAAGTGAAATCGATCAACCTTGGGCCGGTAGTATCGGGCATTACATCATCCACAGGGAAAATCCCTTTGTCAACAAAACTGATATCATTGTAGTCTAGCACGGTACTGTTCAAGAGCTCCAAATGTGTGTTGTTAACAGAAGTACCGATGGTGCGATCCATCTTGATGGCATTCAAATTGTTCACCTGAATCTGTATGTTCAGTTCCGTCTGGTCGGCTGATGCAAGATCCATAGCTGTGGGATTCGTCTGAAGGGGGATGGAGGAGGTTCCGGCTGAGTCGTTGTGCAGCGTGATACTGGATAGAGTGAAGGTGTCCAATTGCACGGATTCACTGAATGTGAAGTTGATGTATCCGGTGTTCATGTCCAACACAACACGGGTGATCACAGGGGGTGTGGTGTCGGCAACAAAGTCATCTGCCATCATAGCACTCGTGCTGGAGATCGGCTCAACATTGAACTCACGTGTGTTCACGAAAACACTGGCGGGGAAGGAAATCCACGTGGTCGCAGCACTGGTGGCTAGGCCGGTGTTGACCTTCAGAGCATTCAGATCCACTGGTTGAAGTTCGATGTCGACAAAGGCTGTATTTCCACCACGCACCACTCCTGTGTTGAGTGTGTGGTTACCTCCGTTCATGAGCATGCTGTCGTTCTGCAGGGTGATGTCAGAAAACACAACCCTGTCCACGAGAATCACTTTCGAGAAATTCAGGTGGAGAATTCCCGTGTCCATGTCCAGGACAAAGTTTCTCAGGCTGGGTGGAGTTACATCTGGGAAAAAATTCTCAGATTTCACACGGAGTGCGTCGAGCATTGACACCTCTTGCAGATAGTTCCCATTCATGTCCTGTACTGTAACATTGGCTAGGCTGAGGTGAGTGTTGCGATAGGATGTTGTCAACAATAGCTCCTTCTGGATACCAAACCGATCCACTTCCTCAATGGTGACCTCCAATATCGGACCGTCTGACGACACTGTGGATCCAGTTGTAAGGGTGTAGTTAACGTTAGACTCCAAAATGGTCTCCAAGTCTTGGAATGTGATTCCACCATAGTTGAGGGTTTCCACGGCAACTGCTTCATTGAAAGTCATCACAAGTACTCCGGATGTCATGTTGAGCTGATAGTCCACCAGCTGAGGGCCCGTGGAGTCAGGTGTGAACCCACCAGCCATTATAGCATCATTAGGGGGAATTCCCATGACTGGATTGCCAAGGAGATCATCAACACTACCAGCATCGAGGTTGAAAAATGTGGTGCTGGCGTTCACAGCAAAATCTCTGTTCAACTTCAGGACATTGAGGTCAGAGTTTGTGAGTTGAAGGTCAATTGTGAGGCCATCGCTGGAAGCATTCACAACTGCCGAAGAGAGCTGCAATACAGCTGTCCCTGTTGCCATGGGAGCACTCCGCAGAACAAACTGGTTGTAGATGATGGTTGACGTGTTGACGGTGTCATCAAACATGATGGTGAGGACGCCTCTGTTCATGTCCAAGCTGAAATCTGTCACATTGGGTGGCGTTGTATCGGGCTCAAAACTACCGACTTTCAGAGCTTTGGTGTCTGTGATTGCTACCACATCCCGACCAAGAGTGTCGTCCATTCCAAAGGCATGCATAGTGAGGTATGTGTTGTTCTCATCTGTTGCCAAACCGGCTTTTAGCTTCAGCTGGTAGTGGTCCTCAGGGGAGAGCTGAACAAAGACGGTGTATCCATTGTCAGCGTTGGTGATTGCGCTCCCAGACGTAAGTCTGTAGACTGGGCCATCTCCAGCTGTCTCGTCTATCTGGAATTGGAATGCCTCAGGCATGAATGTGCTTGCATTGGCAACATCGTCAAAAGTGAGGTTGAGGCGGCCATTGTTGATGTCCAGATCGAACGAGACAAGTTGCATGCGAAGTGTGTCCGTCTCTGGAAGTGAAGAACTGAGGCAGGCCGAACCAGCAAATTCGTTGCTGGCAACATCAAACACACTCCCTCTCCCCATCACCAAGAACGTGTTGTTCACATCAGTTGCGAGATCAGTGTCCGATTTGATAGCAATTAGGTCCACAGGGTCCAATGTGATACTCACAACAAGATGGCCGCCTGACAGCGTCGCCGGAATGAATTCTCCAGTGGTGAGTTGGTAAGCACTACCAGTTGTACAACCAGACCTGACAGTTATTCCGGTGAAATTCAGAGTGGTAACATTGACAGGTTCATCAAACGTCAACATCAGAGTGTCTCTCTCCAAATCGAGAACGAAATTGAGCAACCTTGGGCCAACAGTGTCGTTGGTGTACTGCCGCACTTGTGTCCCATTTCCGTCAGACACTATGCTGTTCCTTATCAGAGCAAGATCGAAGATGCTGTCGTTTGCAATCACAAGGTAGGTGTCATCTCTGCTCGTGACAAACGTGGCAGACTTGATTGCATTGGCATCCACCGAATCCAAGGTGATTTGCATCACGGTTGGATCCAACAAGATGGCCATACCTCCGGTCAGAGTATAGTAGTCTGTGCTGTCAGTGACAAAGGAGGCTCGCTGGAGTGTGAGGCCAGTGAGGTCAATGTTCCCGCTGGTGATGTCTACCGGCTCGTTGAACTCCAAAATCAGCTCTGTTGTGTTCATGTTCAGGTCGAAGGCAAGGAGAACGGGGCTTGTTTCGTCAGGGATGAATCGTTGGACGATTTGACGAGTGCCCGCTGTAACTGGAGTGAGTAGGTTTCCTGATGTATCCTGCACCAATGGTGCTCCTGCCAACATCCAACAGTTACCTCGTGTCGTACACACATCAAGGTCATTCTTCAATGTTACCAAGTCATCCATGGACAGTGTCACAGCAATGGTTGTGAGACTGAGAGTGGTGACAGTGCCGTTGGTGAGGTTGACTTGACTCAGTGGGTCGGCAAACAGGCTCTGGAGTGTGATGTACTGAGGTTGCAGGGTTGAGGGTACAACCGTTTCATCAAACTCCATCGTGATGATTCCTGTTTCAAGATCAATTTCCACAAAACTGGTCATGTTGGGAGAGGTGGTGTCGTTGATGACCAAAGACGCATTTCGTCTGACAATTGCCATGATTGGGTAGTCAGCCATGTCAACTATCGCATTCATTGGCAGAGACAGGAAGCAGTCATCGGCAAGTTCATGAGAACAGAGATCGCTCTCGTTCTTCAACAAGTTGAGACCTTCGTCTGTGAAGAGGACACGAATGACATTGCTGTGGTCCTGCGAGATGTAGGCATAGCTGTCTGAAAGCTGGAACAGGACGGTTGGAGACATGTCTGAATCTTCAAGGGAGATGTCGGAAATGTTCAAACTGCTCACGTTGACAGTTTCACTGAAGCTGAGGGTCAGTACCCCCTCATTCAGATCCAACTGGAAGGAATCAAGCTCGGGTGGTTCATCATCTGGTGTGTAGAGCGTTACACCGAGAGCATTTGTGCTGGTCCTCTGCTGTAGCCGGTTCCCCATCATGTCCGAGATGAGATCGCCAGTGAATGAGAAGTAGGTGGTTGAGTTGCTGATGGCCAACTGTGGATTTCGCTTGATTTCGTTCAGATCGTCTGTGTCCAGACTGAAATCAACAATGGTGCCTATTGAATGAATGGGTATTCCCCCAGTGAGTGTGTAGCTGATGACATCACTGGTATCGGTTGCCTGTAGAGTGATTTGGTTGGGTTGGAGCAGACTTGAATTCACTGTTTCTGAGAAGGTCAGAGTGACCAGTCCTGATTTCAAGTTCAAGTTGAATGAAGTCAGAACGGGTCTTGTGACATCTGGAACCAGGAAACTGACTTGAATTCCAGTGAGGTTGTCATTGGGGTTGAGGTAGATGTCATAGATGGCCTGATAGAGGAAACCCAGGTACGTTGTGTTGTCGTTCACGGCAAGAAGAGAATTGGCTTTGATTGCATTCAGATCGTCTGTGTCAATAAAGATCCTCAACCTGCGAGAATCACTGGCGTCTCCTTCCACACGCCCGGTGCTCAAGATCACTTGCTGAGTCCCGGGAGCGTCACTCTGAACAACAACCTTTGTGAAGTCAAGAGTAGACACGTTGACGTCTTCTCTGAAGGTGAGGGAGAGTTCACCGCGATTCAAGTCAAACGTGAATTGATCCAACACTGGAGGTACAAGATCCACGTCGTGAGTGGATACCCGGATGGCATGTGAGGCATTGGTGCCGGCCAGTGGCTGACCATTCATGTCATCAACAGTGCCGTCGTCGATGGAAACATACGTAGAATTGGGGAATTTCCCAAGAGGAGTGTTCACCTGGATGTCCCTAAAGTCACCCAGACTTGGGTATACAGTCAAGTTGGGGGAGTTGTCCATGCTGTGGTCCACATTGGAGAGACGAACACTCACATTACCCTCAGACAGTGGTAGTTGCAGAACGATCCCGGTGGTCTGGAGTGAGGAGGCCCTCACTGTCTCTGAAAACCGCAAGACCAGTGAGACTGGGGGAACTCCCACAATCTGGATGAAATCAAAGGAGACGAGTGATGGGGAAACTTGATCATGGATGAATTCGGTCACTTTGAGGGATGAGCTACTGTTGGTGCTGGCAATTGCAATTCCATTGATGTCCCTCACAAACTGTGTGTGGTAGAGGTAGACTGTTTCGTTGTCGACTGCCAAATTCTCAATCCTTTTGATGTCGTCTGCATCGCTACGATCCAGCTGTATGCTCACAATGTGTGTGTTCATTCTGGCAAAGGTTCCACCAGTGAGGGTGAAGTTCTGTGTGGCTCCAACCGCGCTGTTCTGGAGGGTAACTCCGGTTGGGTCCAATGTCGTCGTATCCACGGTCTCACTGAATGTGAGGGTCAGTACCTCCAGACCCATATCCAAAGTGTACTCCATCAGAACAGGCGGGAGAGTGTCCGTGAAGACTTGAGAAGCAACAACGGCATTCGATACATTGATCGTGGACACAGGCAGGTCGACCATGTCGAGTACAGCTCCCTCGTCCAGTACCAGGAAAGTGTTTGAGGAATTTGTACCAAAGTCTCTGAATATCTTTATGAAGTTGATGTCGTCCACAGTCATTTCAACAACAAGAATGTTACTGAAGGAGGTAGTGATGGTGACTCCTTGAGAAAGAGTGATGTGCCTTGCAATGGATGCGTTTCTGGAGTTGTAGACGGTAAACTTGGTCATGTTCACACTTGTGTGGTTCACTGTCTCGTCAAAGGTGAGAGCAAGGTGTCTGCTGCCAAGATCGAAAGTGAAATCCATTAAAACAGGTCTCTCCGAATCAGGAACATAACAGGTGGTGTTCAGGGCAGAGGTGAAGAGTATCGGCACAACGGGTCTGGAGTTGAGGTCTGCAATGCCCAACATTGTCACGGTGATGAAAGTGGTCTCAGGGGAGATGGCGAGTGTCGGTCTGGCTTTAATGTTGTTAACGTCAACTGTTGACAGCTTGGTCTCTATGACGACACCACTCCCACTTGTGGGCAAGGCTGACATTATGGGATACTGCATCGATGTTCCCAGGGACTCCATGCTTTGGAAGGCAAACTCAGTTGCATTGAAGGTGTTGACATCGACACTCTCAGAAAACGTCAGTGTTAGTTGTCCAGTGTTCATGTCGAGGCAGAAACCGATGAGCTCTGGGGAGGTTGCATCGGGAACGAAACTAGCCGCTTGAATGGCAGCTTCGGTGGAGATCTCATCTATGGGATTGTCAAACATGTCCAGCACTGTGCCATTGGTGAAGGAGAGGTAGGTGTCAGACTGGTTGGTTCCCAGAGTGGTCAGCAGCTTGATGCGATTGAGGTCAAAATCGGAAAGATAGAGCTCAACCACGTCACCTGCATCTGTCGGTTGAAAGGTCCCGTTGTTGAGAGAATAAGATGAGGTCGTAGTAGCAGACGTGGGCCCATTTTGCAACACAAGTTGGTCAATGGAGAAGGAGGTAACGTTGACAGTTTCACTGAAGGAAAACGTTATTTTTTCCGCATCAACATCAAGGAAGAAACTATCCAGAACTGGTGCTGTGATGTCAGGAGTGAAAATGGTGACGTTTAAGCTGTTCTCCGGAATGATGGAAGTAACTGGATTGTTAAAGACATCCCGAGCTGCTTGGGCAGTGATGGAGAGGAAGGTGGTGGAGTTATCGATGGCCACAGTGGTTAAACGCTTGATTGCGTTGAGATCCGACAGTGTGATGTTGACTGTGATGTCATAATCGTCAGAACTGGATGTTGCCCCGGAAACAAGGGTGTACGTGTTGGTGGAATCCAAGGGATTGCGATTAGCTCTCAATTCAAACTGATCGTAGCCAATCATCATGCTGTTGATGACATCATCAAAATGGAGAACCAAAAGTCCCAAATTCATGTCAAGATCAAAACTGATTAGAGTGGGGCTGGTCGTGTCAGACAAGTACATTGCCACAAGCTCAGCACTCGATGTGGGAACATCACCAACCTGATTCCCAGCTGTGTCGAAGAACGCATTGCTGGCAAAAGAGATGTAGCTGTTGGCCTGACTGCGAGCAAGAATACCGCTCAGTTTGATGTCCTGAAGGTCTTCTTCGCTGAAGACGATCTCAATCACAGTCTTCAAGGAGGGGTCAACGTAGCTGGCTACTCCACCAGTTAGCGTGTGGGACTCAAAACCAGAGGCTGTGTTGGCTGCATGAGACTGGATGGTGATTGCCGATGCATTGAACACGATATCCATTGGCTCGGAGAAGGACAGTCGAATCATGCGGTTGTTCATATCGATGAGGTCGAACTGCACGAGTGATGGTCCCACACTGTCGCGGACGTAGTCATCCACCTGGAGCAGGGCAGTGAGACGGGGTGAGACATCAACACTGTTTGGTGGAGTTGCGAGATCTTCAGCGAGCACATCAGTATAGTTGAGAAATGTGGTTCTGTTGTCAGTCGCCAGGTCCACAATGGCTTTGATGGCCCTTAGATCTGTTGCCAGAAGCTCAAACTCGTAAACCACGTCATTGATTGTAGTGATTCGTGGTCCACCATTGAGAGTGTATGAGCTCCCACCTGAGCTGGTGTTGAAGAATGTAAGCTGGGTTCTGTCCACAGAGAGATAGCTGACTGGTTCATCGAAGGTGAGGACAACACGACCACTGTTCATGTTGAGGGAGAATGCAGTAAGGAGTGGGGAGGTGGTGTCACCGGTGAAGTTTCCAGTTCTCTCGTTTGTACCAGCACTGATTCTCGGGACAACGGGAACAATGGTGTTGTTGGTCACATCAGTGATGAAATTGGCATCCATTCGTACCCAGCAATCACGTTGACTCTCACAGATTTCTCTCTTCTTCAGTTCATTCAGATCATCTGTGTCCATCTCGATGATGACTGTAGTGCTGTCGTTACTCAGTACCTTTCCAGTGGTGAGGCGGAAACCACTGTTGTCGTCGAGAAACTCGTGGAGTATTACACCAGTGAAGTCGACGCTGCTGGCCAACATTGTCTCATCAAACAGCAGCTCGATCAAACCTTCATCGAGATCGAAGGAGACAAAGGTCACCAGTTCTGGATTGGTACTGTCGCTCACAAACAGAGTTGGTTCGATACTCATTGCAGTTACAGCATATCCAAGCTCATCACTGGTGTCTGTGAACGTCTGGTTGGGAAAACTCAGATAGCAACTGGCATCTGACACACAGATCATCAATCTCGACAGTTCGTCCCTGTCAGGCTTGTCCAAGAGAACATCAATGGTTGCACCATTGGGATCAGTGATGGTGATGTTTGACAGTGTTAAGGAATTCCCGGATCCATCAGAAGTGTCTTCGAGAGTCATGAGGTTTGTCATAAGTGATCGAGCTAAGATGGTTTCATCAAAGTTGAACGTGAACACACCTGTGTTAACATTGTAGCCAAACGACACCAAAGATGGTCGCTGAACATCAGGAACATAGTTGGTGACAGGGATTGCTGTTGCCGTGGTGACAGCATCATTGGGGTTTCCCGCCGAATCTGTAATGAGATTTGTTGTCGTGGTGATGTACGTGGTAGTGTTGGAGATTGCCACATCGGTGTTTGCCTTCAGGGCATTGAGATCGTCAGTGGAGAGTGCGAGGGACACAACGTCCACCGAATGCTGCCGCATGTTGTCCGTGGAATCACCATCAGTCAGTGTCACACTGGCAGATGTTGGCATACGAGATGACCTGAAGGTGATGGCGGTGAGGTTGAGAGTGTACCCGCGAACATACTCATCGAATGTCAGTGAAAGCACTCCAGTGTCCATGTTGAGGTCAAAACTCTCCAGTGCTGGAGGATGCATGTCAGGAACATATAGACTAACAGGCTGACCAGCTGTGGGGCCTCTCGGTCTAACTGCATTGCCGGACATGTCTGAAACACCCAGAGAAGTGAACGACAGAAAAGATGTCCCAGCACTGGTGGCTAGCATGATGTCTTCTTTGATGGAGTTTAGGTCGCTCTCGGAGAGAATAACAGTGAGTGTGCTGTTGGGGTCTGCAGACGGTTGACTGGTTAAAAATGTGTACCCACCCACACTAGACATAACGGATCGCTGGAGTGTGAATCCAGTGGGGTCGAAGGTGGTAGCATTGACAGTTTCGTCAAACGTGAGGATCAGTTCTCCAACATTCAAGTCGAGGGTGAAGTTGAGCAGTGAAGGAGAAGTAGTGTCTGCTATGACCGGATCCACAGACAGACCCACAGCTGACTGAGCGTTGAAGTTATCAGCAACATCAGCCAGTGTGTTGGCCTTGAGGTACACAAATGTATTGGTAGGATCTGTGGCAATGGTTGCATCGGCCTTGTAGCTGTTCTGAAACGCAACTGAGAGGTTGATGATGACAGTAGCACTGTACAGTGTTGGACTGGAGCCATCCACTTCGAGCATCACATTTGGGCTGGTGGCATTGTCCTGGATGACAATCTGCGATAGATCCACCAGTGTGGATCCATTGATGACTTCGTTGAACATCAGCTCCAAAACACCAGAGTTCAGATCAAGCTTGGCTTCCTGGAGAACTGGAGCGAGATTATCTGAAATGAACCTCCCGACTTGAAAGGCTGCAGTGGAGAGGATGGGATCAGCACCTTGACCCTGGGCATCCACCACAGACTCGTTGGTCAGGGAAAGGAAGGTATTGTCCCGGCTTGTGGCCAAGTCAAAGTTTTGCTGAATCCGAAACAGATCTCCACTGTCCAGCATGATGGTCAGAATCTCAGAGTCTACGCTGTCAGTGATGGTGCCGGATGTGAGGGTGACGGAGGAGTTGGATGACGTGGCACTGCTCTGAATGGTGAACTGGTCGAAATTGACAGAAGATCTCACAACTGTTTCAGAGAAAGTGAAGACAAGTTGACCGATACCCATGTCCAGAGTGAAGTTCTGCAGAACTGGGACCTTCCTGTTCTCAGTCAGCGTGGATACTATCAGTCCTCTGGTAACCAGTATCGGAAGCACGCTATTTGTGGCAGTGTCGGACACAGCGTGGCTGTCAATGGAGAGGTAGGTCGAAGTCTGCTCGTTTGCCAGCTCAGGGATGCCAAAGATGTTGTTCAGATCATCTTCAGAGAAGCGAACAGTGAGTGTCACACTGTTGCCAACCTGAAAACAGACAAAGAAAGCACACAAGTCAACATCAAATCACACACAATTCACAGTACCCCATTAAGAAATGCAAATTAAGTAGCACAAATTTACACGGATTGCAAACAAGAGCATTAAATATTAAACAAATGAAGTTATCATTAAATTCAGTGTTTGGCTGAGATGATACTGCAGGTACAGACAGTAAAGCCTGTCTATAAAGACCACATAAGGGATCAAGTGATCACGGTCTCTGTAGACAGGTGTTCCTTATGCGGAGGTGCAATAGTATTGCCTGAGAGGTTCACAGACCAACGTGTAGTGGTCTCTATAAACAGGTGGTCTTCCTATACAAGTGGTTTCACTGTTACATACACAGTTTCCAGCAGCTGATTGATCACATGATGCTCACAGGAAGCCAAACATCTGCTAAGTGGAGCAAGCAAAGATCAAAGGAGGGAATCCTTACAAAACGCTTTTGTTATTGTAAACAACTGAGCACTGTAAGGCTTCCCTCCTTCACCTGTACTCTTGGCATGTTGCCAACAGACTTCCTCTCACCTCCTGTACTGTTCCCATACTGAAAGTGAAAATCTGAGTTGGAACCTCGGATGAATCAATCCTTGGCTGCAGGTGAATTCCAGTCACATTCAAAGTTCCAATGTCCACAATCTCGGAGAAATTCAAAGAGATGATTCCTTCGTTGAGATCAAGACTGAAAGCAACCACCTCAGGTGGTGTTATGTCTGGGATGACTGCAGCAGCTGGGAGGGCTGAACCGTTGGAAATTCCCGTTACATTGTTCCCAAACAAATCCATAAGCGATCCTTCACTGAAACTGATGTGTGTATTCGATGTACTTGTGCCCAGTAGGGGCTCGTCCTTGATGGCGTTCTGGAGATCTGAGGAGCATTTGGAGAGGGACATAAGGACAAATATGGAGGCTCAGGGCATAAGTGGAATATGGATACAAACACAGAAGGGAGATTGTCAAACGGTAAACACACACACGTGCACGTGCATGTGCATGCACACATACGCGTGCGTGCGCGCACACACACACACACACACACGCACACACACACACACACGCACACACACGCACACACACACGCACACACACACGCACACACGCACACACACATACACACACGCATACACAGAAAAATAGCCCTGCAGTTAGCAAAAGCAACAATACACATGAAAATAAATAAAAACAATCCACCAACATAAACAAAAACAACAATACACATAAACACACTACTCACCATCAGTGAGGTTAACAGTGAGTTCGTATCCATCTGAAGACAAAAGGAGTCCGGCAGATTGGAGCTGGAATGACGGTTCAGTCAGTGGGGCTGCCTGCAGGTAGAACTGACCAGTTTGGATAGTTGCTGAGTCGACAAAATCATCAAAAGTCAGAACAACAGATCCAGAATTGACATCCAAGGTGAAATTTCGGAGAGATGGTCCAGAGATATCCCCGGTGTACATGGCTGCTCTGACAGCATTCCCATTGGTGATGGCCAGCACATTGAATCCACTGGTGTCGCGAACAGTGGACGCCTGAACTGTGAGGTACGTGCTTGCTAGAGACTTGGCTGTGTTTGTAGCAGACTTGATCCTCAGCAGGTCCATCGGGTGAATGGTGATGTTGACAACGAAGCTATCAATGGTGGTGTCGGCAGAGGAAATGGATGTTAACTGTACGACATCAGCACTGGATGAGAGTTGAGAGTTTTGCAGAGCAAGACCACCAGCTGAAAAGGTGTTCACATCAACGATGTCATCAAAGGTGAGGGAGAGGGTCGACTGCTCAAGATCAATGGTGAAGTTTGTCAGCATCACACGAGTCGAGTCTTCTGTAAACACAGAAGCAGGGTAACCATAGCGATCAGCAATGGGATTTCCTGCGATGTCGACAAATGTCCCAGCACTGAATCCAACAAAGGATTGGTTGATGTTGTCTGCTAGACCGGAAATGCTCTTCAACATCTCAATATCAGCTCTCAGAAGGGGGATTGTGATTGTGGTGGAGGATGTCCCTGTGAGTTCCTCAAGGACCACACCTCCAGAGAGGGTGTGGTTGTAGGCAGGGACAGTGGAAGTGTTGGAGAGAACAATCTGCTCAGAGAAGACAGCTCCAGTGTTCACTGGCTCGTCAAACATGAAGATGAGTGAATTCTCATCCAAGTCAACCACAAATCTTGTTAACTCAGGGGGCGTGTTGTCCCTGGTGTAGTTTCTGACCCCCTGGGGATTCCCCAGCAGTATGGCTTCAATCTGGTTCTCATTGACAGAGTTGTCAGTGACAGCTGCAGATGTCATTGTGATGTACGTGTCACTAGAGTTGGTTGCCAAACTGAGTGACTTGAGAGTGTTGAGATCGGCTCCCTGTGGTATGTACACATACACTGTCATGTCACCATTGCTGCTGTTGGTTGTCGAGGAGGCAGGCACTGTAAACTGTTCACTGCTGGAAGCATTAGCTCCTGAAACGAGGGTGATTTCTTCAAGCTGGATGGAGTCGATGTTGACAGGCTCGGAAAACTCCAAAGTCAACAATCCGAGGTTCATGTCCAGGTCAAAGTGCAGCAATACAGGCATCACGCTGTCGTAGATGAAGCTCTGGGCAAGCCTACCCGGAGAAGTTTCCGGAACTGGGGTCAGGCTGATGCTGGATGTGTCCCTGACAGTGTTGCTACTGGCAACCACATAGCAGTGGGATCTTCGATCACAGAGATCTGCGTTCTCACGGATGGCAGTAAAATCAGATGGAGTGAGGGTCATCATCAGGATGTTGCTGTCCGCAGTGGTACGTGTGCCTCCAGTGAGGTTGTAGGCTGTCGTGTGAGCCTCAGATCTGAAGAAGGACATCAATCGCAGACCAGTGGGATCAAAGGTGGAGGAATCAATGGTTTCCGAGAACTTTAATGTGATTGTTCCATTGATCAAATTAATCTCCAAGAATGTGTCCAATTCGGGAGGAGTCACATCTGCAGTAAACGCTGCTGGGTAGATATTCTGTTGTGGTATTACGGACGCGTTCACCATGTCTTCTATCAGCTCTTCTGTGAAGGTTAGCAAGCAAGTACTGTTCATCAGACAGATACGCTGGGCTTTCAGTTGGTTCAAGTCCAATTCCGAAAAGTTTACAGTCAAAACGGGACTGGGACCGTGACTTGCAGAACTGGTTCTCAGTACATACTCCTGTCCCATTCCATCACTCAACACCACATCAGTGATGTTGAGGGAAGACACATTCACAGTTTCATCAAATCTGAATATCAGTTGTTCGGATGTGAGATCGACCTCGTATGTGAGGAGGTTGGGACGACCTTCGTCCTTGATGAAATCCATCACTTTTTCTCCAGATATGGCATCAATCGGGTTGCCTGCTGCGTCACTGAAGGCCCCTTGGTCCAAGGCCAAGTAGGTGTTGGTGTTGTCGGTGGCAATGTAGACGTTAGCCTTCAACGCGTTGTGATCGTCGAGGATCAATTGCCAGACAAAAGAGATGTCATATGATGTCATACTGGATCCGCCCACCAGTGTGTACCTGGCAGTGCCAGTGGAATTGGTGATGGTGATTCGGCTTGGAATGGTAGCGTTGACGTCAATGGCCTCATCAAAGGTGAAAGAAATGCTTCCATCGTGTAGATCAATACTGAAGGAGGTGAGTTGCGGGGGTGTGGTATCACGGACAAACCTCAGCACACGTTGGGCATTGGTGGAGGACACACCCTCAACCAAGTTGTTGGCAACATCCCTCAAGTTGGCAGTGGAGTCGTCAATTGAGAGGAAGGTGGACGCTCTGTTGTGGGCCAGTGTGGGGAGAACTTTGATGGCGTTGAGCTCATCTGTGCTGATCTGAATGGAGATGACCATCTCACTGCCGAGAGTGATCACAGTGCTGTTGACAAGCTGCTCACTGTATGTTGTGTCATTGTCGAGGCTCTGGAGGAGTAATCCGGATGGATCCAACGTGGATCCGTTGACAACTTCGTCAAACGTGAGGTTGAGCAGACCAGTATTCATGTCGAGTGCAAAACTCGCCAACTGGGGGCGAATCAGGTCAGCATTGAAAACAACAGGAGAGAGAGGAGCACCGGGTACCATCATAGATTGTCCGCTTGTGTCTGTGACAAGGGGGCCAGAGATGAGGAGGTAACAGGTGTCATTGGTCTGACAAAGTGGAGGTTGGCTGCGAATGCTACTCAGATCCGAGTCCTGGACAACGACAGTGATGTCCACTTGGTCTCCAGCCACCACCTGTCCACCACTCAGCGTGAAAGAGTGAGACATGTTGGATGTTTGAAGGGTCATCTGGTTGAGGTTGGTGGACAGAGAGGTGACAACCACGGGCTCTGAGAAGTGAAGAACAAGCTCCAGAGGCTCTGTTCCTCCCTGCATGACCACTTCAAAGGAACTCAGCTCTGGGCCAGTCACGTCTGACACAAACGTTCCCAAGATCCTGTTTGTCATCGTGATGGAGTTGCCATTGGTGTCATTGACAGCTCCACTTCCCAGCACTAGGACAGTAGAACTGGGAGAGACGAGAATGACCAGATCGCGCTTCAAGTTGTTGATGTCCTCGAAGTCAAACTTGATCTCAACAAGGATGGCATCAGATGGAGTGATGACGCTACCAGATTGCAGGGTGTAGTTACTGGCGGTGGCATTCAATGACGAGAAGAAGGTGAACTGTGTAAAGTCAAAAGACTGCACATCCACAACTTCGTTAAATGTGAGTTCAACTGTGTCTGTGTTCAGATCTACAGTAAAGCTGATCAGCTCGGGAGGGGCGGAGTCGGGGGTGTGGTTGGATGCCTTGATGGCATTGTTCTGGGACTCAGGGATGACGGGGTTACCTGCTGTGTCGCTGAAAGCCATTTGAGAGAAACTCAGGAAGGTGTTGTCAATGTCTGTACCCAGGGATGGATTCGACTTGATGTTGCTGGTTACGTCCAGTGAGAACTCGATCGTTATCTCAGGCCCATTGCTGGAATTTGTCGAGCTACCATGGAGGGACAGTCGATCGGTACCACCCTGAACTCTGCTCTGGAGGTAGATTTCCGCAAAATCAATGTTGCTGGTATCGATGGTTTCGGTGAAGGTCAGGTGAATGGACGGATTGTTCAGATCAAGAGAGAACATCAACAATCTCGGACGCACCGAATCGTCAGTGAAATTCGACGCATACACAGCATCCAATGACTGCATGAGAGGATTACCGCTGGTATCCCGCACCAGGTTGTACATCGGGAGGATTCCAGTGGTATCGTTCGATGTTGCCAAATCTTTGTCGGCTTTGATGGCATCCAGGTTGTCATCGGAGAGTCGCACCTCGATCACAGTGACCTCGCTTGTGGCTGCATGAGTGGCTCCTACAGTTGCGTACATGCTCATACTAGGGCTGGTCAACTGGAGTAGGGACGGTTGGAAGGTGGTGGAGTCCACCGCTTCGTCAAAGGTGAGAAGAAGTACTCCGGTGTTCAGATTGAAGGTGAACGACAGGAGAACTGGCGACACAGTATCCAAGGTGAAATTCGAAACCTGTTTTGCCATGCTGACAGGAATGGTTGCAAACATGTTATCAGCTCCATCTACGAGCAGGTCTTTGGTGGCCGAGAGGAAAGTGTTGTTCATGAACTCTGCAATGTTGGGTTCACTTCTCACATAGTCAATGTCAACAGGAGTCAATTGGAGAATGATCATCTGGAGGGAGGTGGTGGGCAGCTGGATTCCACCAGTCAGCGTTCTCCTCTTGGATCCAGGAGAGGCAAGATCGGCTACGTTCTGAATTGTGATCTGCTTAGGGTCCAGAGTACTACTGTTCACATACTCACTGAATACCATTTCCAGAACACCGCTGGAGAGGTTGAAGGTGTACGAGAGAAGATCAGGACTAACGGTGTCGGCCACATAGTCGCCAGCTTGCATTTTGGTCACAGGGTCAACATCATTGTCAGACATATCATCGATGAAAAGCAGAGTGATCGACAGATAGGTATCATTGATAGACGTGGCTACGTCTGCTAGGGACTTCAGTGTGTTGAGGTCAAGAGAGCTCAGCTGTAGATCAACAATGTCATTTGGTCCTCCAGCGATGGCCCCTCCACTGAGAACGTGCGTCTCGGAGGGCAGAACTACGGTGTCATTGGATCCAAAGAAGGTCAGTTCTGAGACCATCAGTGTGGTGTCCCGAACAACTTCATCAAACGTTAGTGTCAGGTTTCCTGTGGAAAAGGAGGCAGGAAAAATTAGTAGTCAGAGAACACATATCCCTTTCTTGAAATACGTATGTACATTAGGTATATACATAAACAGGTACACACACACACACACACACACACACACACATGCATACACACACACACACATGCACACACACACACACACACACACACACACACACACACACACACACACACACACACACCTGTATTCATGTCCAGTGTGTAGTTCAGCAGTTTGGGTGAGGTACTGTCAGGGATGAACGTGGCCACTTTGAACACTGTACTCTCGTTGACAGGATTGTTTGCAACGTCAAAGAAGGCACCTTGGTACACCTTGAGGAAGGTACTGTCGCCATCCCGGACAAGATCAGAGCGGATTTTTATCTCCCGGAGGTCTTCAGGGCTAACAGTCAGGATGAGGGAGGTGCGAGAGAGCTGCGTTGTGATGCTGGCAAAAGCAGTGAGATTGAGACTGGTTCCCCCTACAGCTTGAGAAGAAAATTCAACCTTCGTTGCATCTGTCACCATGTCCAACATGGGTTCGGAAAAGATGAGGGTGAACGTCCCAGTGTTCAGATTAAACTGGGAGAAATCGTTGAGCGTTGGAGGTACCTTATCACTGGTGAGCTGAGTCACCATCAGTGCGTTGCCAGGGAGACGCGGCTCGACAGGATTACCAGCTGCATCCTCAATCATGCTGGAAGTGAAACTGATGAAGGAATTGTTGACAGATGTTAGGAGAACAAGGTTCGCTTGAATGTCTTGGATGTCTGAATCAGACAGCTGTATCTCCACTGTGGATTCAATTCCTGTTGTCACGGTTAGAGCTGTTGTCAAGGTAACCCCTGCAGACAGTGGGGAGACAGCTGACGGGACAAAAGTCACCTCAATAGCACGAAACAAGGACGACGCCACAACTTCATCAAACAATAAAGTAAGAAGCCCCACATTGAGATCAATGTTGAATTCTGTCACGTTTGGTCTGACCACATCTGGAGTGTAGGTCTGAGGAAAGCTGACAAAACTGGTTACAAGCGGTTGGATCGACTGATCGAACACATCGGCGGCAAAGTTGGAGGAGAATCGCAAATAGCAGTTGGTGATGGCAGTACAAAGGGTTGGCTCCTGTTTGACAAGTGTCACAACTTCGTCTGTCATTGCAAAAGTGTACGTCTCGCCTGAGGAATTCACCAGCGTGGAGTTGACCAAACTCAGCGTTGCCACAACCAGCGAATTGATGAAACTGTCCTGGACCATGAGAGCGGAGAAGTTGAAGCTGTCCTCGTTGAGTGGTTCATCGAAGGAAATCGTGAAGAGGCCTTGATCAATGTCAAAGAGTTCAAACTGGCCAAATGTAGGTGAGGTTACATCAGGCTGGAAGTCCACAACGGGCGCAGCGTTGCTGACTGGACGGAGACTGTTCACATAGCCTACCATGGACACATCCTTCACGGCAGCTGCCAGCATAGTCAAGTAGCAGCTGGCGTTGTCTCTACACAGCTCGAGGTGTTTGATTTCATTGAGGATTGGTGTACCAAGTGTGAGAGAGAGTGTGGCGGTGTCTCCAGTAGGAGCATTGTACGTTGCGTTGGCTAGATTGACGGAGATGGCTGAATCGTTGAAAAGCGACTGAAGGTTCAAACTGGCTGTCAACGAGGAAGATGTCCCGGACAACACGACAAGTTCCGAGAAGGAGAGAATGAGTCGTCCGTTGTTCATGTTCAGATCGAACCCGTCCAGTGTCGGTCCGGTTGTATCTGGAATGACGATGGTTACTTCAAGGGCGTCATCTGATCGGATCTGCACCAACGCATCACCATCAAGATCAACAGCTGTAAACGTCTCCATGGTAATGAACGTATCCAAGCGAGTGTTACCGAAGGTACTGGCTCCCTTTACACTGTTGAGGGTTGTTGGATCCATGGACACGATAACGGTGGGCCCTGAAGCTGACATGATGGTTCCCACCACCGGGATGGTGACAGTGGGGGAGGATTGAGCATTCTGAAGGGAAATCCCTGAAATGTTGAAGTTGCTCGAAGCAACTGTCTCAGAAAAGTCAAGTTTCAGTGTTCCTTCATCAACGTCCAGAGTAAAGGCAACCAAGCTTGGTGGCTGGAGTTCATCTGCAATCTCTTTCACTTCAAGTGCATTTGTGGCAACAATGGGCACTATTTCATTTGTGGCAATGTCGGTTGCAAACAAGCGATCAAAGAACAGGTACGTGTTGTTGATCTGCGTGGCTATCCCAGAAGCCACAAGTGTCTGATAGTCTGTGCTGTTGATGTTGATAGTCAACTCAGTACCATCTGGTGACAAGTCGTCACTGTTCTTCACGGTGTTAGGCAGGTCCAGTTGGGGGAGAGTTGTGTCATTGTATGTGCTCTTCAGCCTCAAGCGACTCAGATCGATGGAGTTGAAGGAGAGAGGCTCGGAGAAAGTGAGGGTGAGTCTTCGCAGTCCAATGCTAAGAGTGTAGCTGAGCAGTTGAGGAGATCGTGTGTCGAGCACGAGTTCTGACACCTGTCGTGAGAGGGGTCCTTCCACAAACCGATTCCCACTCAAGTCAACAACGGAATTGTCTGTGATCCTCAAAAATGTATTGGTAAGGACAGTGGCAATGGCAGGGCTCCTTTCCTGAATGGCCTTGAAGTCCAAAGGATGAAGAGTGATGTTTACAACCTCAGAATCGTTCTGTCCCTCGACCAAGAAGGAGTTGGTGAAGGGTACAGTCGTAGTGGCATTAGCTGACTTGCTTGCAAGGATCAAACCTTCAAAATCGATCATGTCTACATCAATGTACTCGGAAAAGGTGAGTGTGGCAGTGATCTCGGAGAGATCGAGCGAAAACCTGACCAACATCGGTGAAGTGACGTCTAGAGTCACATCTTCATCAACTCTCAGTGCTTCTGAGCTTAGGATGGGTTTAACGGGGTTTCCCCCGTTGGTCGGGCTAGTGTCTAGGACAGATCCAGATTCCACAGTGAGGAAAGTATTGATCTGGTTCTCGGCCAGTCCAGCTGTGGAGTCGAGAGCTGCCTTGTCAGCCAACAGGAGTGTGACGTTGATAACCGACCCGAAGTAGGATGGAGGTGGGGCATAGCCAAACCTGTGTGACAAAGCATCATTTCTGAATGCAGACTGAATCGTCATCCCAGACATGTTGACGGATGGTCCTCGCACTACCTCATCGAAAGTCAGAGAGATAAAATTCATGTCAAGATTGAGGGTGAAGCCAGTCAGTTCGGGGTTGACAGAATCGGCAATGTAGCCGGTGGCAATCAAACCGGATCCAACAGGTATTTCTTCGAGGACATTTCCAGAGGTATCGGCAGCTCCTCCCATCTGCACAGCCAAGTACGTGGACTGGGCACTCATCCCAAGTTGAGAAATCATGTTGATGACATCGAGATCTTCCTGCGAAAAATCGATCACAATTTCAACAAAATTCAATGCATCAACCGTGGCAGATGTGATTGTCCTGGTCCTTGATGGCACCAGAGTTGAGTTGTACTGCGGTTGAAGGCTGTACGAAGAGAAGGTCACAGTTGAGGGGCGCACCGTCTCTGAAAAAGTGAGGATCAATCGTCCGTCATTCAGATCCAGGGTGTAGGACAGGATAATGGGTGGTTGTGTGTCGTTCATGAAACCGGCAACCTTTCTCCCACTGATGGGACCAGCCTTGTTGGCAACAAGATCTGCAATGTACTCATTGCCAGCAAACAAGAAAGTGTTGTTCTCGGTCGTTGCCACATCGGTAACGTTCTTCAACGAATTCAGGTCAATTTCTGAGAGCATTAAGAACACAATCTGTGCATCGTCAGACGTTGTGATGGCCCCCGGTACGGTCAGCGAATATCCAGCAGTGTCAGAAGGATCAGATGAAATCCTCAGTTTGGCCGTATCGACAGTTGATCTGTTGATGGCTTCATTGAAGTACAAGGTCAGTAATCCTCCGGTGATGTTGAGGTCGAAATTCAGCAGAACAGGCGGTGCCTGGTCGGCAATGTACTGCACAGCCTGATACGCCTTGCCGTCTGTCACAGCTAGAACATCAAGATTCTGAAGGTCGTCGATGGCAAACGCCTGCATGGTGAGGTAGGTCGTGCCAATGTTCTTCGCAAGTCCGGCAGTCAGTTTCAACTTGAGGAGGTCCTGAGGTGATATCTCAACGCTAATCTCGTAGCCGTCACTGCTTGGGGTTCTTGTTGATGATGTCAGAGTCAACATTTGAGTGGCTGTTCTGTCCTCCTGAAGGGTAAAAGCAGTTGCATCGAAGGTGGTGGAATTGACAACATCTGTGAACGTGAGGTTCATGACTCCATTTTCAATGTCAAAAATAAAGAAATCAAGTTCAGGTCGTGTGACATCGGGGACAATCCTCGCAGCTTGAACAATCTGTGGCGTGTTGGCATTCCCATTGATATCAATCACTGTACTCATTCCAAGGTTGACGTACGTGTCATCAGGGGAATTTCCCAAATCCCGGCTGAGTTTGATGTCTGCAAAGTCTTCAATGACCAGAGGGATGGTGATCGTTGTGGAGTAGGCATCACCTTCAACCACACTACCGTTGGTGAGGTTGACAGCAACAAGCGGTACAGTTGTGTTGTCCGACTGGACTGAGATGCTAAGAAAATCAACCATCGTTGTGGAAACGGGTTCGTCAAACACAAGAACAATCTCGTTCCTGTCCAGATCGAGGGTGAATGACTGCAAAATGGCTCCTTCAGTGTCACTCATGAACGTACTAGCTGGAAGAGCCATTACTGGTGTTCTCGCCTGTACGGGATTGGGCACAAAGGCAATGTCAGTGGTGAGCTGAGGTGTGATGGAAACATACGTGTTGTTGGCTGTCGAGGCGATGCCATTCATTTTCAGGTAGTTGAGGTCGTCGTTGTTGAGAGTGAAGTTCAGCTCAACACCTGCCAACGTGGTGATGACAGAGCCTCCAGTGAGGGTGCGATAGAGAAGGGTGCTCAACGATCCCTGCGCCTCTTGGATTGTGACTGCTGTCAAGTCGACATTGGACACATCCACTGGCTCACTGAAGACCAAGGTAACCATACCAATGTTCAAATCAAACATGAAGTCCTCCAATCGAGGGCCAACTCTGTCCTGCTCGAACAGAGTGACAATGGACGTGAAGTCGAGAGTGGAAGGGTCATTCGGTTGATCTCCAAAGTCGTACACAGCTCCCGTCTCGATCTCCAAGTAGCAGTTTCCCCTGTAGGTACATAGCTGACCATCGGCCTTGATGGCATCAACATCACTATCAGCTAGATAGAACATCAGTGATGTGCCGTTTGATGGAGTGGCTGTAACACGCGAAAGTGTCAAGTTGGAAGTTACACCGGCAAAGAAGGAGTGAAGTGTAATTTTGGTGCTTTCAAAGTTGGCTGACACCACCGGCTCGCTGAAGCGGAGAGTAATGGATCCATTGACTGCATTGAAAATGCTGAACTCAATGAGAGTGGGATTGGTGCGGTCAGGGAACCAACTGGCTACCGGGAGGAGGGTTCTCTGGAGAACGGGCAACCCCACGGTGTCCTCCACAGCTCCCATGTGCACAGTGATGTAGCAGTTGGAAGAACTGGAGCAGATTCCACTCTGAACAAGACTGTTGAAGTCGGCAGAGTCGATGTTGAGAGTGATGGTGTCCACAAGGCCAGTAGGTCGAGGGGTGGATGCGAAGTAGAATTCTCCACTGCTGGGTACGTTCGAGAGGGAAAACATCGAATAGTTGAGAGTTGTTGCATTGATGGTCTCGGAGAAATCAAGCACCAAAGTAGGGCCATTGAGATCCAGGGAGAATCGGATCAATTCTGGATTGATTGAATCGTTGCCGAAAGTCGTGGTCGGGAGTGCCTGCCAAGAGGGTACCCTCTTTACCATGTTGTCACTGTTGTCCTTAAGAGCCTCCGGATCCACTGCTAGGAAAGTGTTGGATGAATCCTCGGCTAACCCGCGGATGGCTTGGAGGGCATTGACGTCGTCTTGTGTGAGGGAAAACGTCAGAACTGTCTCCTGGCTCTCGGTGGTTGCATTGGTGTAGTTGGTTAGGGGGAATTCGAGGATGGGGAAAAAGGCTTGCATGTTTACAATCCTCAAGTGCCGAACATCCAAAGTGTCCACATTGATCGGTTCGTCAAAGGAGAGTGTGATTACCATCTCATCAAAGTCGAGATCAAAGGTTTGGATAACAGGTGATGTCGTATCTGGGATGAAATCGTCAACCATTCTCGTAGTCATGATGAATTCATTGCCAGCGATGTCTTGGATGATGCCATCAGAAAGTGAGATGAAAGTCGTTGCATTGTCATCAGCAAGGCCAGTGGTACTCTTCAGTGTGATTTCGTCGGATTTTGACAATCTGATCTCGATCACTGGATCCAGGCTGCTCTGTACTGTACTGTTGCCGATAGTGGTTGACAGAGATCCATCTGAGTTCTGAATGACCACGGATGCAATGTCGAGAGTGGTGCTGTTTACATCCTCGTCAAACGTCAAACGAATCACATTCTGATTGAGATCAAATGAGAAGTAGATTAACTCAGGTGGAACGAAGTCAGCTGTAGAGTCGGCCATCTTGGCAGAAGTGACATTAGAAGCTACCACAGGTTGGTTGGCAGTGTCTGTTACCATGGTAGCAGGAAAGCTCAAAAATGTCGTATTGACATGTTGACCGATGGTGGGCATTCCCCTAAGTTGGGCCAAATCACTGCTGCTGATTTCCACGGTAACGACAGCAGAGTCACCCGAGCTGCCAACAATCTGACTGTTTTGAAGGGTGTGCGAAACACCGGACCCATCTGAAGTGTTCTGCAGGGTTAGTTGGTTGACCATGAGAGAGCTGCGCAGAACAGTTTCTGAGAACTCCAACGTAAGGATGACAGGGGGAACACGCCCAGTGAGTGAGAGAGAGAAGCGAACAAGGTATGGTGAGGTGGTGTCTTCAATCACTTTTGTCGCTTGAATGGGTACAACAATGGCCGAGATGTTCTGTTCCGCGTTGTCCGTGACCCCGTCCTCATCAATGGTGAGGAAGGTGTTGGCAGTTGTGGAAGCAATGTTAGGATTGGCCTTGAGAGCATTGCTGTCCACCGTAGCCAAGGCAACTGTCAGGATGTAGCCAACATCAGGTGAAACGGTGGCTGCAGACGACGTGAGAGTGTAGGCGGGCATGGTGGTGGTGTCATTGGTGGAGTAGAGAGTGATCGAGGACACATCCAGGGTTGTTCCTCTTACAGGCTCGGTGAAGGTGAGAACGAGAGAGTTTGCATTCAGATCCAGTACAAACTCATTCAAACTGGGCTCTACCATGTCGAGAGTGAGTGTTCCCGCTCGGATACCATCGTTGCTAAGGATCTCTACAAGGGGATTCCCCTGCATGTCACTGACTCCACCCCCACCAACAGCAATGAAGGAATTGGCTTCAGTAGTGAAGAACTGGATTTCAGTCTTGATGAAATTGATGTCATTACCGCTCAATCGGTACCGAATGGTATCACCATGGTTACTCAAGGGAATTCCCCCAGTGAGGTTGAGCTGATAAAGTGCTGTTCTTGAATTTGGTGTGTTCATGAGGAGAAATGCTGATGGGATGAAACTGCTGGCATTGACAGTTTCATTGAAGTAGAATATCAGTGTTCCATCACCGAGATCGACATCAAAGCTGTCCAGATTTGGATTGTTGCCGTCAGGGATGTATGACTTCACGGGGACAGCATCGCCATCAGCCAAACCGAGGATGCATCGATTGTTCCGGTCACAGACGGCCATGTTCATGAATCTGAGGTAAGTGTTGTTTCCATCAAATGCCACATCTGGATTTGCTTTCAAGTTATTCAAATCAGAATCACCCAATGAAATCAGCACAATGTTGCTATGGTCACCGGTGCTGACTGTACTGGAATTGGTCAACATGTAGTAGTTAGATCCTGACGATCGAGCAGCTCCCTGGATGATAAACCTCGTGACATCCACAGATCCAATGGTGACGGTCTCGCTGAACATGAGTGTGAGAGTTCCAGTGTTCATGTCGAGATCAAAGGACTCCAACTCGGGTGGAGTCACATCCTCTAGCACACTGGTGGCCATCACGGCGAAAGTGGTGGGCTCTTCAACCAGTTGGTTCATGTTCATGTCAACTACAGTGCCCAGTTCGGCAGCCAAATATGTGTTATTGGGGAAAGTCCCAAAATCAGCAAATCTCTTGATGAAGTTGATGTCGTCCACATTGAGGGTAAACTCCAGCACATCAGTTGGTGAGTCTGTGCCTCTAGTGCCACCAGTGAGGATTCTGGATGTGACAGGGCTGACCTGATCATCCTGCAAGGTCAGTTTGGAGGGAATCAAGGACGTAACATTTACGACCTCACTGAAGGTGATGGTAAGAAGACCCGTGCTGACGTTGAATGTGAACATGTCAATACGCGGCTGCGTCGTGTCAGGGGTAACGTTGGCTGCTCTCAGAGCTCCCGTATCTCTGATGGTGATCACGTCGACAGTTCCAACGCTTCGTATTGCTGAAGCCTGCACAGCAAGGTAAGTGTTGTTTTCTTCAGTTGCAAGAACAGGGTTGGCCTTGATTTGGTTCAAACTCTGGTCGGAGATGTTGAAGGTGATGTAGTAATCTTTGGGCCCACTTGACATCCCTCCACTCAGCATAACAGCCACATAGCCAGCAGCAGCTGAGGTTTGAGTGTTCTGAATGGAAAATCCAGCTGGCGAGATGGTGAGGTGGTCCATTACATCACTGAATGTCATGATCAACTGCCCCGTGTTGAGGTCCAAGTCGTAGCTCTGCAGTTCTGGTCTGTTCACGTCTGGTACAAACGCTGCCACTTGGAGTGCATTCGCTGAGGATACACCCACCACAGCATTTCCAGCTGTGTCCTTGATGGTAGACTCGTTGACAGCAACCCAAGTGTTGCCCTGAGCAGTGACAAGGTTGGGATAGAGCAGTTTTAACCCTTTGATGTCATCAGCGGTCAACTCAAACACAAGCTGGGTTCTGTCCAGGGCTGTGCGCAACACAGTGCCGGAGGTGAGGGTGTAAGAAGTGGAGCCCGATGCTCTGCCGGCCAGGAATGTAATGCCTGAGAATTCGATGGATGATTCATTCACTGGTTCCGAGAAGAGAAGGGTTACAGTCTTGAGGGTGAAATCAAACTCCACAAACTGGCTCAGTGTTGGTGAGGTGGTGTCGGGAGTGTAGTTGCCGGCCATCAGAGCGGTCAGGTTGTCCCTGGGGAACACATCATTTCCACTTGTGTCAGCAATCAGATCTCGACTGTACGATATCCACGCATCGTCCAAACTTGTCGCAAGGTCGAGATTAGCCTTGATTCTAGTGAGGTCTGGTTGAAGCAAGCTGAAGGTGACCATGGGAGAGTTAACGGATGTCACTCTTGTTCCTCCTATGAGCTGATGATAGGCGGTCCTGTTGGGAGAGTCTTGGATGACAAGGTGTTGGGCGTCGAGCGAGTTGATGCTCACAGTCTCGTCAAAGGTGAATGTAACAGTTCCGGCTTCCATGTCAATTTCAAACATTGTCAAATTGGGACGCGTTGTGTCTGGAATGAAGCTCTGCAAATCGGTCCCCACTGCTTGGATGATGGACGAGACGTTCCCAATGGAAACAACAGGGAGGCCAGCAATGTCTTCAGCAAAACCGTTGGCAATCTTTATCCAACATCGGAATGCATTGGTGCAGAGGTCCTCATCAGCCTTGATGGAATTCAAATCATTTTCACCCAATTGAATGGTGATGACATCACTGTTCACCATGGTAACAAGGTGACCCTCCGTAAGAGTGAACACAGACTGTACTGCCAATGGCTGACCAAAATTGTCCTGAAGTGTTAATTTCTGCAGGTCAAAAGATGACTGGATGACAGTCTCAGAAAAGCTGAGGGTCAGGAGACCAGTATTGAGGTCCAGTTCAGTGAAAGAGGACAAAGTGGGTGAAGTGATGTCTGGAGTGAAGCCGGCTACAATGATGGAATCTTCAGCCGATACCGGTATCACCTGATTGTCAAAAGTGTCGTTGACGGCTGTCGCGAGGATAGCAACATAGCAGGTGGTATTGGTGGAGCAGATTCCGTCGCCTTTCATGCGATTGACGATGTCTTCATTTATCCTCACAGTGACAGTCAGGCCCCTTGTGGTGGTGGAAATGGATCCATTGAGCTGCACATTGGGAGCCGACGACAGTGGGTCTCTGTAGAGGTACATGCCCAGCACATCTGCAGTGTCGGGTTCAATGGTTTCGTTAAAGGTCAATGTCACTTCACCAGAATCAAGGTTGAAGGAGAAATTGGTCAACATCGGTCTAGAGGAGTCTGGAAGGACATTACCAGGGAGAGCCATTGTGGAGAAAATCTCCATTACGGGGTTTTTCGACGGATCGATGATGGTCTTTGGCTCGATAGTGAGGTGGGTGACATTCCCTGCCTCCGCTAGACCTCGCATGCGTGTGATGTCATTGTGGTCCTCCACTGACAAGGTGACGGCAACATTGATGCGGTTGGCACCGTAGATGGCTCCAGTACTGGTGGAACTGAGCGTATGCATCAAACGTCCGCTCTGTGGCGTCTGGGTACTGTAAAAAGTGAGACCGGTGGCATCAAATCCAATATCGTTAATGATCTCATTGAATGTCAGCAATAAAGCCCCCTGATCGAAATCAAGTTCAAATGAAATAAGTTGTGGGCTGTCCTGGTCAGGTGTCAGCTGATTCACAGCAAGAGCTTCAAACTGTCTGATTGGATAAGATGGATTTCCTGCCAAATCTCTTGTTGCTTCGCTTCCAAGTACAAGGAAGGTGGAATTTGCTTCAGAGCCGAGGGGTGGTTTGCTGGAGATGGAGATGAAATCCGTGTAGCCAATTTCAAGGGTCACCTTCTCGCCCCTGACACTGGTGACGTTGCTAGCAAGTGTGAGCCCCACAAACCCGCCCACACCAACGGTGCGATTCTCAGCCAGCATGACTGTGGTGACGTCAAAGGACAAATGCTCCACATATTCATCAAAAATCAGCTCTATCAATCTCGTACTTGTGTCGAGGTTGAAAGTGACAACACGTGGCCGAGTGATGTCAGGCACATAGACCATGGGAGAAAACCTGGATGTGTTCATAACTGGGTTGCCAGCCATGTCGTCAACCGCACCTGCGGCTACCTCCAACAGAACAGTTCCACCACTGCTGTAGACAACTTCCTTGATTCCGTTCAAATCATCAAAAGACAGTGTTATGTCGACCGTGGAGGCATCTGAGCTGTCAATTGAGCTGTCGTTGAGAGCAGCTGATGAACCAGATGCAGAAAAACTGAACAGAGACGAGTTGAATGACTGGATCCTCACGACTTCACTGAACGTCATGTTGAGTACTCCGGAGTCCAGATCGAGTGAGTATGACACCAGCGTTGGATCCCGTGTGTCTGCGGTGTACATGGACACTGGATATACGTTGCTGACTATACCCGTGGAGGCCGTGTCGGTAGCAGCTGCGGTGTCGACATAGATGAAAGTTGTCGTGTTACTGACTGCTAGGTTGTCATTCAGCTGGAGATTCTCGAGGTCCAAATTCCCCAAAGTGACCACGTGGATCGAAGCTGGTGACGCGGACACAACACTGTCAGAGAGTGTTACTAACTCAATAGTTGTCGACATGGAGTTCACTTCGTTCTGAAGCCTCAACCCACTGACATTCATAATCATCACAGCCTCAGTGAAGGAGAGAGTTAGGACACCTACATTCATGTCGAGATCGAAGGAAGACAGCTGAGGTGGGGTTGTATCACGGGTAAATGACCTCACTTGAAGGCCGGCTCCTGAAGAAATGTTCTGGATCGAGTTATTGAAGACATCCATCAACACTGGACCGTCAATTGATAGATAGCTGTCAAGCCGGCTGGTAGCAACAGTCATATCAATTTGCAAGGCATCGAGGTCCTCTCCCGAGAGATTGATAACAAACTGTCTCGAGTCGCCAGACATAACAGTAGAGGACTTCAATTGGTACATGTTTGTCAGAATGCTGGAGGAGTTCTGGAAGGCCTGAATTGTGATGAAGGTAGGGTCGAAGGGAGATGTCAGTCCTGGTTCGTTGAGGGAGAGATTCAGTGTGCCCTGGTTCATGTCCAGGCTCCAGGACTCCACGAGTGGTCCAGTTTCATCTGGAATAATCCTCGCCAGAAGAGTTGCATTGACCTTCAGAGCTGGATTGTCCGAAAGATCACTGACATAGCCAGCAGTCGCAGCAAAGGTGATGTTACCTCCAGCAAAGTCAGCTCCACTGCTAAACAGAAGGAAGTCGATGTCAGCAGTGGACAGCATCAACTCGATGGATACGCCATCAGAGAGTCTTGTTGGTACGCCACCCGATAAGGTGTTACCGTCCAACATGAGGCAGTGAGGAGTGAGGGTGGAGGGGGAGAGGAGATCGGTGAGGGTGAGAATCAAGGAACCCTTGTTCAGGTCAAGAACAGCTTCAACAAAATCTGGAGATTCTCGGTCTTGTTCCACAAACGAGGCCTGCAGAGCCTTGCCGTCTGTCACAGCCAACACATCCTTTCCAAACACATCATCAATTGCAAATGCTTGCATCGTGATCCACGTTGTCGGCTCATCATTCCCCACCCTCACATTCTCCCTGACGGCAATCTGGTCCGGAATGGACAGCTGAACAACGATGTCATATCCATCCGAGCTGCTAGTGTTGCTGTCAGCTGTAAACTGCACAACAGCTCCTGCTACAGAGCGTCTGGCAGACTGCATTGCGAAGGCTGTTGCATCAAACGTACTTGCATTTACAACATCATCAAATACAAGGTTGAGGCGGCCATTTTGAATCTCAAATGTAAAACTCATCAATTCTGGTCTGATGGTGTCGGGGTAGACGGTAGCGGCACGTATCAGCTGTGAGTTGTTGTTGTAGATATCAGCTGTGTCGATAACGGATCCCGCAGCGATCGAGAGGTAAGTGTTGTTCTCAGTGGTGCCGAAATCCTTGTTCAATTCAATGACAGCGACATCTGCCCTAATCAGCTGGATGATGGCAACAGTTGAGTATCCCATAGCAACATTGGTCACGTTTCCTCCTGACAATGTGACTGCCGAGATGGAGGGAGTGCTGCTCAGATCAAGAGTGATTCCGGTCACATTCAGAGAAGACAGAAGAACTGGCTCGTCAAAAGTGACAACAAGTTCGTTGTCGTTGGCATCAAACGTGAAGCTGTCGATCACTGGAGCACTGGTGTCGTCAATGTAGTTATTGACCTGTAAGGTTGTCCCTAACAGATCATTCCCCGCTGTATCCTGGGTAGCACCCGCCATAACCATGAGATAGGTGTCATTCAAACTCTTAGCAAACTGGCTGGTCTTCAAGCTGCTGAAGTCAGTCTCTGACAGGAGGTACACCAGCATGCTGCTTGGATCTGAGGAGTTCAATGTGGCTGTTGTGAGTTGGTAGTAGTTGTTGGTGTCAGAGGGGAGTACGTTCATGTCGGCCTGTATCTGTATCTGGTTGATCTGCAGGTCAGTTCCACTCACTGGTTCGCTGAAGTCCAGTGTCAGAATCCCCTCGTCCATGTCAAGATCAAAGGAGTCCAAAGTCGGAGGGATGGCGTCATCCGAGTATGAATTTGGTGGGATGTACACAGCAGTGGGCACATTCCCATTCCCATTCAGATCGCGGACAAAACCTGAAGTCAAACCAAGGTAACAGGTCCCCTTGCTGACACAGAGGTCGAGATTACCTTGGAGGGCTTGAATGTCAAGTGGATCCATCACAAACACGACCTGCTGGCCAGTGATGGTGAACGAGTAGTGTCCCACAAACGTACGCATCTCTTGTGGAGAATTCACAAAATCGTAGATGGTGAGTTGAGTAGCGTCGAAGTGGGTATCCAACAAGGGCTCGTCAAATGAGAGAGTGAGTGTTGAATTGACAAAGTTAATCGCATCAAAAGATACAAGCACAGGTCCAGCAATGTCGGGTTCAACTGCGGTTGGCAGGGGGTTGGACTCAGGTCGTCCCACCACAAAGCTTGCGTTTGTGTCCACCACAAGATTGCTGGGAAATGCTACATAGCAGTTTGACATTCCGAAATCGCACAATGTGCTTGATTTGATCTGATTGAGATCGCTATCATTGATAGCAATGATGACTTCAATCGAGTTGGCCATTGAAACAAGTGACGGAGAGCTCAAATCAAAACGTGATCCCGACATGGTGTCGTTGACCAGTGTGATCACGGTGGTGTTGAATGTGGTGTGGTCAACAGCCTTGTCGAAGGTGAAGGTCAGATAACCCGTGGTGAGGTTCAGAGTTGCAGACACAGTTTCCGGTCTCTCGATATCAACAGTCAGTCTCCTCACTGCTGCAGCACTCTTTCTGCGCACCTCCTCGGTGAATAGTCCAGCCATGTCTTGAATGAATCCAGATGTGAGGGAGAGGAAGGTGTTGCCGTAGTTGGTGGCCAGTCCCGATCTTGCTCTGACTGTTGTGAAGAATGTCGTCATGTTGAAGGAGACACACTCGTAAATCCCGTCGGATACATCACTGACAAGAACAATCGGCTCCAACGAAACAATATGTCTGCCAAGAAGGTAGTTCATGCTGTCCTGCAAGTACAGCTCCCTACCATCTGCAGTGGTGACGTTCAGGGGCTCGTCGTAACACAACTCGATGACGCCTGATGTGGCATTGAGATCGAAATACTGAAGCGCCGGTCGGGTGAGGTCAGGGAGTATGGTGGCCGTGACTGCAAATCCACTGGACAGCATCTCGGCACAGTTGTTGGCCATGTCGCACACCACCATTTCATCATGGAAAACGAATGTGTTTGAGCTGGTGGTACCGAAATCGGGATTCCTCTTGATGTCGTTCAAGTCTTCCACTGGTAGAGTTATCTGGATCGTGTCCATGCCTGCGAGGCTGGCAGTGGCACGCAGAGTGGTGAGGTTGGCTGTGGGAGTGGAACGACTGTTCTGCAGATGCACAAGATCAGACATGATTGTTTCGTTGCGAAGGATTTCATTCGCGAAACTCAGCGACAGAACACCATTGTCCAGATCAAAGATGACACTCGTGAGTACCGGTGGAGACAAATCCACATTTCGTGTGCGAGTGGTGATGTTAGCTTGAGCCACAAGAGAGTTGTTGGACTGGTCATACACAGCGGCCATTTGCACATCGATGAAGAAAGGGATTTGGGGATTGGACAATGCAGCCATTCTCACTGTATCAAGAAACCCGGATGTCACGTTGATGCTGACAGTTGGTGAATTCACCATCTCATATGTACCGTTCAGTGTAGCGATGACAGTGATTCCATCTGTGAGTGTAAACATGCTGAGATCCAAAGTGTCAATATCAATGGTCTCGTTGAAATACAGGATGATCATCATGGGTTCTTCGATCAAAATGATATCGAAATCGATCAATTCCGGATCTGTGATGTCAGCCGATACAGTACCTTCAACAGCTGCTGATGTTGGCACGGTAACAATTACATTGTTGGCCAGATCAGTCACTGCTCCCATGGCAACAGACATGTAGGTTCTTAGCTTCAAAACCGCTAGGGTATCAGACGCCTTGATCTCATTCAACTTATCCTCGGTGAGGAAAACAGTGATGAGGTGTGTGTCTGCGTTGGGCGGGTCAAAGGATCGTGCAACAATTTGAATCATATCAACCGGTGAGGTGGGGTCATCTTGCAACGTGAATGACGACACAACGAGTGAAGATGACATAACCACTTCGCTGAAGGTCAGGTAAACCTCTCCGCTGTTCAGATCCAGTGTAAAATTGCTGAGAGTGGGAGGGACAAAATCCCCAGTGAAATTCCCGGCAATTACTCCGCTATTAGGTGGTATTTCAACCATAGGGTTGGCTGCGGTGTCGTTGATAGCTGTCGAGTTGCCAGAAAAGTAGGTGTCACCAATGGCAGTTGCAAAACCGATTCTGGTCTTGAGGAAGTCGAGATCTTCTTGCACCATTTCAAACTCCACTGTCACTCCCGGGGCAAACGTCCGCACAGTGCCTCCAGTCAGCTGCCTGGAGTACACAGCTGACTGAGGGGAGCTCTGGATGACAAGACTGAGTGGGTCAAATGTGCCCGGATCCACCGTTTCATTGAAGTACAGAGTCACAATCCCATTTCCCAAATGGAAGTCGAAACTGTCAATCTGAGGCGAGTTAGTGTCAGGAATGTATTGGGACGGTCTAACTGCTGCAGCTGGGTTTATCGGATTGCCAAAAATGCCCGCCGTGTCATTGAAGGCATTGAAGTCAATGGAAAGATAGGTGGAGTCCCGGTCAAACGCAAGTGTGGTCATCGCCTTGATGGCATTCAGATCGTCATCAGTGAGAGCTACAGGAATGACAGCTCCGGAATCCACCAGAGGACTTCCCCCACGCAGGGGATATGTGGTTGCAGGCAATCCTTGAGCACTTCGGATGGTGAAACCTGTGTACACGATTGCAGGAACATCCACTGATTCAGAAAAATTGAATGTGATCACACCCGAATTGAGATCGAAAATGTAATTCAGCAGAGTGGGCGGGGTAACATCGCGAGTGAAGACAGAAGCTGGGAAGGCTCTTTCGGTGGTGTGTGGGACAATTTTGTTGCCAAATACATCTGCGAACGCATCCATGCTCAACACAAGGAACGTGTCACTATAGTTGGTCCCGATGGTGTCCAGTGCCTTAATGGTGTTGATGTCCCCACGACTGAGGGTGAGAATGAGCAGAGATGTGGGAAGCATGCTGTTGAGAGTGGCAGACTGGAGAACGTGTGAGCCGGTCGGGTCCATTGAGCTATTTGAGGTGTTCTGCAGTGATATCTCAGACAAGCGGATGTTGTTTGGTTCGATGGCTTCTGTAAACGACAGCACGATGGTTCCATCACCGAGATTGAACGTAAAGGAGAGAAGCTCTGGGGATGTGATGTCGGGGTAGACTTGACTCGCTTGCAAAGCCGCAACCGGAGTCACTGCTATCACGTCCTGACCAGCAATATCACTGATACTGGTCGCGGCCAGATCAATGAAAGTGTCATTCACAGTCGTTGCCAGATCTCTGACAGCTTTGATACCATCAAGATCGTTGATGGTTAAGTTGAACGTGATCACATACCCATTGCTGACCAACCCTGATAGGGCTGATCGTGATGGTCCTGTCAACTGATAGCGAACTGTGCTATCATTGAAAGCTTTTTGGAAGGCAATGTCTCTCGGATCAAGAGAGCTTCCGTCCATCACGTCATCAAAGGTCATCACAACCTCACCGCTATCAAGATCTAGTGTGAAATTGAGGAGCTGTGGGTTAGTGTTGTCGCCCTCGTAAGTTTCAACCCTGTAGGACATGTTGGAGGGCAGAGCAGTGACGTTGTTGAACGAGGTGTCCTGAATGGCTCCAGCATCAATGAAGGCGTAACTGTCAGAGCTGCCCGTACCAATACTAGTGGCCAGTTTGAGGGTGCTAAGATCATCGCTGTTCAGAGTAATCCTGATCTCTGTTTTGTCAGTTGTGAAGTACTCAATGACGCCTCCAGTCAGGGGGAAATTTGGACCCATCATGGCGTTGCCTTGGAGATAGAAGCCCTCGGCAACAAAAGTCTCATTAGCGACAGGTTCGTCAAAGGCAAACACAAGTACGCCCATCTCACTGCGGAGGTCCAGCAGCCGAAAGGCCTCAAGCATTGGTGGAGTCATGTCCCCAGTGTAGTTGCTGACCTGAAGACCCATTGAGATGTTTCGGGGAACGATGGGGTTTCCCGCCGACAAGGTAGCAATTGAAGTGTCAAAAACAAATGTCGATGAATAGCTGAGATATGTGTCAGCCAAAGACGTTGCTACTCTTCGCTCGCCCTTCAGCTCAACAAGGTCGGTGGGATCATTCCTGGGATCGTTGTCAATGTCGAACTCGATGACTTGGGAGAACATCGAAGTGACAACACTACCGGCATCCATGTTCACAAAGACGGTACCATTTTCTGCATCTTGGAATGTGATCTGATTTGGCTGAAATGTGGTGTGATCAACAGGTTCATTGAAAGTAAAGAATATTTTCCCTCTGTTGAGATCTAGCTCATAAGATTCAAGTTCGGGTGATGTCACATCATCTGAGTGGTTCTGGGAGTGAAAGTTGGCATCAAAAGCTGGTAAAAATCCCAGCGTTTCCACAGGGTTGCCGAACATGTCCACCAGCGTGTTGTTGGTGAGTTGCATCCAACACTGAATGTCCGTCCTGCAAATCGACCTGAACATCTTGATGCTGAAGATGTCATCCTCAACCAGCATGAATCTCAAGTAGTCGTAATTGTCGTCATTGAGCGAAATCCCATTGGTGAAGTTGATCGTTCTGGTTGTGGCTACATTGTTGTAGCGACTGGAGAGAGTGAGGTGGCTGTAGTCAACAGAGCCAAAATCAATTGTCTCGCTGAAGCTGAGTACGACCAGACCACTGTCCAGATCGAAGTGAGTGAACTGAACCAATTGCGGGTTTGTTGTGTCCGGTGTCACCTCATTGACAGGTTGGGAGCCATCTTGGAGGGCTACCAGTCGTGGGTTGAGGGGAAGGTTGGCATAGTCGTTCACTGCTGTTGCGGGGAAGATGAGGAAACATGAGCTGTTATCCCGGCAAACAAGACGGCGCTTGAACTCATTCAGGTCAGGGTTGTCCATGAGAATGTACACATTTCTCTTTGGAAGGGGATCGGAGGTATTGAGGAAAACGTTTGCAGTGTTCTCGGAAATGGTCGTCCTGTTTCCCGTGTCCTGTGCGTCGTTGAGGAAGGTGAAGTGGGAGATGTTAAATGTGGACAGATCCACAGCCTCATCAAATGACATCAAGACAGTTCCAGAATCGAGATCAAAATCAAATGCGAGTAAAGTGGGATTTATCATGTCCATGAGAACACTGTCGGCCTGAATGGCATTGGATGCTGTGATTTCAAAAGCATCATTTCCAAACAGGTCCTGGATCACGCCAAGTTGGACGGATATGTAAGTGTTGCTGACATTCCACCCAAGAGCCTCTACTTTGATGTTGTCAAGATCATTAGGACCCAGCACTGCCTTCACAACTATGGGATCTCCGCTGGGTAGAACAGTGTTGCTGTCATCAGTGAGGGTGACAGTGATGGTGGAGCCGGGGGAGGCAAGAATTGTCGCCCGAGACAACAAAAGTGAAGATTCGTTCACAGCTTCGTCAAAAGTCAGAAGAAGATGACCTTGGTTCACATCCAGGGTGAAGTTGGTGAGGATAGGGCCGACATTGTCAGGAACAAAGTTACGAACCTGTTTGGCAGCAGTGGACAAGACTGAGACCACCCTGTTGTCAGCAATGTCATTGACAAGACGAGCCGGGAAAGAGATAAAGGTGTCGTTTCCGGAGGCTAGCGTGGCGAGGAAAGGGTCCTGCTTCAGAGCATTGGCATCAGTGATTCCCAGCTGGATGTCCACAGTGTGGTTCTCGGAGCTCACTACAACACTGGTGGACGTGAGCTGGTACGCACTAGCTGAGTTGTTGGTTGAGTTATGAAGGGAAATCAGCGTCACATCGAGAAAGGCAACCTCAACAGCCTCAGAGAAGATCAGTGTGAGCGTACCTGTGCCGAGATTGAGATCAAAGTCTTCGAGGTACGGGGAATTCTCGTCCTCAACCACACCCCCCATCACACCCGTCTGTATGCCAACGATACCATTACCAGCCATGTCGGAGGCAGATCCATTGGTGTACGTGATAAATGTGTCAGTGGGCATCGTTCCAAGGTTCCTTGCCAACTGAACTGCTGTGAAGTCGTCCTTTGAGAGAGTGATGTCCAGAACTTGGTCATTGTCAGTTGTGCTCGACTGTGGGAAGGTGGTACTGGCTGTTGAGCCAGAAGCAGTGGGTGCATTTTGCAGAGTAAACTGCGATAAGTCAAGAGAACTCCCGCGAATCGTCTCAGAAAAAGTCAGACTCAGAACACCCCTATCAAGGTCCAGAGTGAAGCCATCCAACTGAGGCTCAGATGTGTCGTCCGTGAAGATGTCTGCCGGCAGCTGAGAGACGCCAACTGCAGACTGTCCCGCCATGTCGAGAATGAAACCATTGGGTACTGTGATGCTGACGGAATTGACGTCACTGTTCACTGCAATTCGCTGCATTTGCTTAATCTTGTTCAGATCGGAATCACTCAGCGTCAGATTCAACACAGGCGATGGGGATGTGGGGAAAGTCCCTCCTGTGAGTGTATACTGTTGTACAGGAACCACCTGATCACTCAGTGTGACGTTGGCAACAAGGAACGCTCCCGTGTCCACGGTTTCATTGAATGTCAAAAGAAGATTGCCAGTGTTCAGATCGAATTCATACATGGCAATCTGAGGGGGAGTTACGTCATTCACAAACACCCTAGCACGCTGGGCAGAAGAGTTGAAGATGGCTTGTGTAGGGTTCCCGCTCAAATCCTCCACAAGGGTATCGGCAAGTGTGATGTAAGTGTTACCCACTGTGGTGGCCACGTTGGGCAAGGCTTTGATCTCGTTCAGGTCTGTGTTGGTGAGTGTTATCCGTACCATGCTGGGGTCGGTAGTGCCGTATTGGATGCCAGCGTTACCAGTCAACCGGTACGAGAGAGCAGAGTCCGTGATGTTCTCCTCCCCCTGAATCGTGATGGCTGTCACGTCAAACAGAGTCATGTTGACTACTTCACTCAAGGTCAACGTCAGCTCACCGGAATTGAGATCAAACGTGAACTCTTCTAGCTCAACGGGTGAAGAATCATTGATGAAATTCCTCACATTGATGGCCATTCCGTCTGACAAACCGATTAGCGGATTGTCAAAAAAATCAAGCACAGATGCACTCTCGATTGACAGGAAGGTGTTGGCTGCAGTTGTGGCCAGAGTGAGTTGCTCCTTGATTCTGTTCAGGTCCGCTTTCAGGAGGTTGACGACAAGCGTTCTCTTGTTGTCCCCAACATCTGCAGTTCCTCCAGTGAGTGCAATGCGTGTGGCGGCCGAGGAGGCTGGTGATGAATCCTGAATGTAAATATCAGAGTAGTTGACGTTTGTGTGATCAACAAAGTCAGAGAAGGTGATGTTCAACACTCCATTGTCAACGTCAAAGTCAAAGTAGCTGACATTTGGGGACAGGTTGTCAGTTGTGATTTCGAGTGCCTTCAGGGCTTTTCCATCAGTGATGGCGAGGACATCGATTCCATCAACGTCGTCCAAAGCAAAGGCTTGCATCGTGAGGTAGGCTTGGGCTGGAGACCGGGCCAACATTCTACGGCTCTTAACCTCGTAGAAATCATCATCCGACAACTGAACAGTGAGGTTGTAACTGTTGTTGGTGGTCACAAGAGTTGAGGACATCAGAGTGTAGTAGTTGGAGTCACCACCCACGCGTCGGATGGCATTCTGGATCCGGAATGCAGTGGAGTCAAACATGGTCACATTCATGAGATCGTCAAAGTAGAGATTGAGGTGCCCAGTGTTGTGGTCAAGCGTGAAGTTGAGCAACATCGGGCGAGAGGCATCATCAATGACTCTAGATGCCTGGAACCTCTCGACTCCAATGAGACCATTGCCTGCCATGTCGTCCAGCGTGTTGTTCTTGATGGTGAGGTAGGTGTCACTGATGGTGTTCCCAATCATGCCCAACATTTTCAGCTGCTCAACATCACCCTTGGTCATCAGGATCCGCACGGTTCGGCTACCCACACCGGTGGTGAGGACGGTTCCACCGGTCAAAGACTGAGCTGCAGACGGAGGCATGCCCCTCGAGAAGAGAGCAAAGTTGCCAAAATCGACAATGGTGGAGAGACGGACGGGTTCATCAAACACAAGAATCAAGGTATCCTCGTTCAAGTCAAGTTGAAACTCTGCCAGCTGTGGTGGAGTTGTGTCTGGGATGAATCCGGAGGCCTTTTCAGATGAATTAGAGAAAATCTCCACAACTGGATTTTCTCCAGGGTCACCAGGATGAGCTGCATCTGTGATGAAATCGCTGGTGAAGGCAAAAAAAGTGTCATCAGTACTTGTGGTGAGGTTGTCTGTGAGTTTGAGCTGATCGAGATCACTGTCACTCAGGTACACCACAATCTCCGATCCCGGCCCTTGCCCACCAGTTGAACCACCAGTGAGAGAAACGTTCAGAGTGGATCCAGGAATGTTAACCCTCTCAGAGAAGAAAGTGGCTGCAGTAGGGACAAGGTTGTCCGGGTTAACGGGCTCATTGAAGGAGAGAGTGATGGTGCCATTGTTCAAGTCCAGCGTGTAGTTCTCCAGCACTGGGTTGGTGCGATCCAGCACAAAGGAAGCTGCAATGACTGCATTCATCCCCACCAGTTGAGCAAATGAGTTGCCAGAGGCATCCTTGATGGCACCTGCCTCCAGAGCAATGTAGCAGTTGAAACGTCTCGCACACACATACGGGGAGCTCTTGATGCTGTCAACATCGTCCTCCGTCAGGTTCACTCTAACAGTTCTTGTGAGCTCATCAGCAGTGAAGCCGCCAGTCAGGTTGACAGACGCAAGAGGTGTGTTGTCATTGACACTCTGAAAAGTGATGAGAGACGAGTTCAGTGTGGAGCTGTTCACTGGTTCGTTGAAGGACAACACAATGTAGCCGTCCATCAAGTTGAACTCGGAAAATGAGGACAGAGCTGGAGGCTGACTGTCAGGAATAACATTCACTGGCAAACCATTGGACACTGCAAGCTCGTCATTCAACAAACCGGCACTGTCTGTTGTGATGTTGGCCGGGTGAGAGACAAAGCAGTCGCTGGAATTCTGAAGGCAGAGTCCAAGTAGTTTCAGCTGGTCCTCATCGGCTGATGCGACATCGATATCATCAGATGCTCCGTTGTTGTTAACAAAGCCATTCGTAAGAGTGAGATTCAGAGTGGGTGCCATTGTTGAGCTGGTGAGGGTGAAAATGTTCCTGGTTGTAGTAGTGCGCACAAATTCCGAGAAAACGTACACAAATCTGCCACGATCCAGATCGAGAGTAAAGGCATCTAGGAAAGGTGGAGAAGTGTCCGGAGTGAAATTGGCCGCCTGTATCGCGTTGATGGGTTGAATGAGGAAGACAGGGTTGCCGCTCATGTCCTCCATAGCACTGTTGAAGATGTACATGTAGCTGGTGGAGAGGCCCCCGCCGGCTCTGCTGACAGAGATGTCTTGGATGTTGTTGGTCAGTGTGAGAGTGTGTGTGCGTCCATTGGCAATGGGCATGATGAGGGTTGACCCTGTGAGCTGGACGTAAGCTGGATTAGCACTAGCAGAATCGGCCAAAAACACACCAGCTCCAAAGTACGTGCTTGAGTTCATGGGCTCATCGAATGTCAGTGTTATGCTACTTGAGTCGAGATCCAAGTTGAAGGATCTGAGATTCGGCTGTGCTGTGTCAGGGATAAAGGTCACATTCGACAGAGCATTGTTGGCATCAACTTCACGGGCAATGTTTCCACCGTCATCTTCAATCCCGATTGCACCAAAGGACAAGAAGGTGGTAGTGCTGTCCACAGCAAGAGAGGTGTCCAACTTGAGGGCATCAAGGTCTTCTTCTGTGAGGGTGACTGTCAGGACCATACCATCATCTGAGGTGGAGTTGAATCCTGTTAGTCCCCTCTCAACACCTCCAGTGGTGGCAGTGGACTGGATCACAATTTCCGTTGCATTGAAGTCGGAAATGTCGATATCGTCATCAAAAGTGATGGCCAGAGTTCCCATGTTCAAGTCCAGTGTGAACGAAGTCGCAGTGGGAGGTTCCAAGTCAGCTGTGAAGTTACCACCGGGCACTCTTGTGAAAGCATTGGCATACAACCCCACCATGTCCTGGGCAGAGCTCGCTGACGCATTGAGGAAGGTTAGGGTGGAATCCACTCCCAGAGGGTACATTGATCGTATCAGTTCCAGAACCTGATCTGTTACGGTAATTTCGATCACATTTGAGTTAACATTGGACGAAGTACCGGTAACATTGACCACATTACCGTTGTCATCGTAGATAGTGAAAGAAGTCGGATCGAGAGTTGATGCCATCACTGTTTCATCGTAAATGATAGCCACTATCAGTGACTTGTTGGGTCCAGCTCTGAGCTCAAAGCTCTCCAGTATGGGTGGTGTTGTGTCGGGAACAAAAATGTCAACCATTATTCCATTGGTAGATTCTACCTCCACGACATCGTTTCCGTAGGCATCTTTCAACGTTGGTGACCCTAGCGACAGGAAGGTTGTCAGATTGGAGACAGCCAATCCAGTGAGAGCCTTGATCCTATTCAAATCCTCTGGTAGGAGTACGATGAAGACAGTGTCACTGAGGTTGGTGTTGTTGTTGGTGCCTCCGGTCAATGTCACTTGGCTGGATCCGGTTCCATTGGAGGCCGACTGGATCGTGATGTAAGTAGGATCCAGACTGCTAGTGTTCACTTCCTCTGGGTAAACCAGGGTGAGGAGTCCAACATTGACATCAAAATTGAAACTGCTAATGAGAGGACCAGATGTATCTCTCACAACGTCAACTGCGTAAGTTTCTCCAACAGCTGCATTGTCATTCCCGCTGTTGTCGGCTACAGCTCCAGCCTCAATCGTGATGACAGTGTCAGCAGTGCTAGTACCAAATCCGTCAATGCCACGAATTGTCCTCGTGTCCTGTGTGGACAGCTTCACAAACAGCACACACTCTACATCACAGTCTTGACCTTGTATGGACGAACCAGCAAGGGAGAGGTTGGTTGTCGGGTTGGTGAGGTGGTCCTGCAGTACAATTCTGCTGAGGTCAACACCAGTGACATTGATGGGTTCGTCATACGTGATTCGTAGGGTGTCGTCCGTCAGGTTGAGCACAAAACCCTGGAACACTGGTCCCGATACATCTGGCATGAGAGTACCACTGATGGCCAAGCCACTACTCTGATAACTGTTCCTTCGCGGAGATGTATCCCCAATGAGGCCAGTTGCTGCTTCCAAGAACGTATCGGAATTCATGGTAGCCAAGGTCGTTTTCCGCTTGAGATCAATGACAGTGGAAGAACTGAGAGGGACCTCTACGATGTTGGCTGTGGAACCACGTGTGGCTGAAGAACCGGTACGAATGGTGGGCATCACGACTTCAGGGGAAACGGGGGCTGAATTTGTAATGTCTAGGTTGGAAATGACAAAAGTGGTTGGATCCACAGCTTCGCTGAAGGTGAGGATCAGATCCCCACTGTTCATGTTCAAGGTAAACGTATCCAATGTGGGTGGGGACATGTCTGGATCCACGTTGTCCGCCTGTTGGAGGTCACCAGCAATTGCATTCCCAGCTGTATCGTTGACTCCACCAGCAGTGATGTTCAGGAAAGTGTTTGATATGGATGTGGCGATGTTTCCGTCTTCCTGTAATTTTACTAAATCATCGCGGAGGAGCTGGATATCAAACTCCCTGCGGAAATTGGACTGGGAAATCATAACACTTCCTGTAAGAGGCACCTCAGTTGCAGCAGGAGTCCCATTCGTGGACAAGATACTCAGGTAGGTGACATCAATGGTGTCAATGGGTTCGTCAAAAGTGAGACGAAGGACACCTGAATTCATGTCGAGCTCAAACCGATCCAACATGGGAGCTTGAGAGTCGGGAGTGAATTGGTTGGGGGAGGACGTGGTTGTCCTCGTGACGGCACGGATGTCCTGTGCTGGGTCCCTCAGATCTGCGAATGCTGCTGCCTGGAGGAAGATGAAGGCTGTTGTGTTGTCAACAGCAAATCCTTGTCTGGATTTGATGTTAAGTAGGTCAGTTTGCGAGAGCTCAATGGTCTGAATGGCTCCATCACCACTTGTAATGTTACTACCAGCTGTCAGAAAGTGGGTCTCGATCAATGAGGTCTGTCCAAAAGCAATTCTCGTAACATCTCCATTGGACTGGATTGCATCATTGAAGGTGAGCTCAAGGGTTCCAGTGTTCATGTCCAGAGACCACATTGTCAGCACGGCCAGTGAGTTGTCAGGCATGACAGTAGACGCAGCCAATGTCACAGCTGTGTTGTTCAGCTCCATCCGGTCACTGAACGCGTTCGCATCAGCCATGATGTTTGTGTTGCTTGTGTTGGTACCAATGGTGCTGTTGGTCTTGAGGGCAGTGATGTCGTTTGTACTGAGTGATATGGTGAGCTCCAACGTGAGGCCGGAGGTGGGATCGATGGTGGAGTCGATCAGCAAGATGTCGCCACCTGCATTGTTTGTGAGTGTGAGTTTTGACAAATCAACACTGTCCGCCCGGACGGGTTCATTGAAGGTCACTACAAGGGCATTATCGCTGAGATCCAGGTCAAACGAGGCAATGGTGGGCGGGTCCGTATCTGCCATGAACGACACATTCACATACGGAGCAGAGTCTGTGGGGTCATAAGGGACAACAAAGTCGCCGTCGGCATCAGTGAGAAAGTTGTCCGTGTGAAACAGAAAGCAGTTGCTGGCATTGGTGCACAGTCCCTCCACACTCTTCAGACCATTACGATCGTCCGCACTTAGAGTGAACATAATCGCTGTCTGATTCGTCGCGGGGTCGAAAGTTGTGCATGTGCCCCCACAAGTGGTGGTGACGAGGGTGTAGTTGACTCCTCCTGACACGGACGATCGGAATACAATGTTGTTCGGGATGTTGACAGCTGCTGAGAGAATCTGCTCGGAGAAAGTAATCTGCACAAAACCAGTATTCAAGTCAAACATGTCAAACATAACAACTGACGAATTAACTCCAGGCGTGCGTCTCAAACGGCGATGTTGATTTACTTCGGGGTTCATAGAGACCCAGTCAGTTACAAACTCTTTGGATTGAAAAAGAATACCACTACCGGAATCGACAGCAAGAAAAGACTCACTTTTCTTGCTCTCGTCATCACTATCATCATCGTGATCATCATCATCATCAGTGGTTTCTTGTTTGTCAAAATCGCAAAGAATTTCATTTCCGCTTTGAGTCGCTTCAGAATCATCGAGAAATTTTCCCATTTCGCCCATGGAGTTACGGAGCCTAAGCCTACTGCATTGAATTTCAAGCCCCGGATCTAACTCACTGAAGGTGAGGACAACCTCACCCTTCTCCATGTCGAGACTCCATTCAACCAGTGTTGGCTCAGACTCTGTATCTGAGGACATTGGACAACACAAGAACGAATTAAACGCATGTGGACTTTAGAAAGAACAACATTAAAAAGTAGGAGGATTTAAGACAGTGCAACGGTAAAAATTAAGTAGTTGGGTATGCTTGACTATGTAAGACTAAGATTACAGAACAAGAGACGGAATATGTGGAGGGAAAAGAGAAGATGAACATTCAAACCAACTGCTCACCATCAACAGCTGCAGCTGAGAAGGCCACTGACAGGAGTACCAACACCAGAAGGTTCATTCCTGCAAGAAGACAAAAAAAATTGCATAAGTTTAATACAAATGTTGACTACTCACAAGAAACAGCTTACTCTTTGGGGCCATAAGCCCAGATGGTGAGGTGTGATGGGTGAACAGCTTGCCTACTTGGCAATCTAGAAAGAATGAACATTGTAGACACTGAGTGAGACCTCACCACTTACACATCAAAGCATCAGCAGTACGCTAAAATAACATACGCTCAATATAACCGCATGTACACACATACGTACACAACTACACGCACGCACGCACGCATGCACACACACATCATAGACTCTACAACACCACACACACACACACACACACACACACACACACACACACACACACACACACACACACACACACATCAGCTGATCAGCGTATAAGTACGTACGTAGTGCAAACGTTACACAACAAGAGATTTCAAGGACAATTAATTTCTATCTTCGGGGCATCAATGTCGGCCATCAAACGACTGCATTTGCTTGCATGCAGCCATAGATAGTAGATAGATAATCAATGCAAGAACGACCACAATGGACACGGGTTAGGTGGGCGGAGACCTTCCCTCCAAAATCGACTAAGAGCAAACAAAGACGCACAGTTCAACAAAAACACTACTGCAGTAACTGCGGGAAACGATCATACGATCACACTGCTGCGATCGGTTGCACATCCACACTGAACGGCGGGTCGGCGGTCGTCCCGCGTGAGTGAGCACGATGATACGGCTTCCTAAGCATGCTGTCCACACAGTGACAGGTGTTGAGTAATGGATGCATTTTACATCGATACTCACCCAAAGGAGTTCACTTTCAATATGAACAAGGTTGAATCTTTAGTTGCTTCGAACTAAGACTTTATCAAGTGTTCTTTCTTCTGCAAAATACATCCAAGGGTGTGTTGAAGAAGGAAACAATGAACTTAACCAATTACAATAATTTTCAGCTGCTGAAAAAATCACCTTCAATGCTATCTTTACCAAGACTGTCTTGGTACAGACAAATGACTTTGAGAAGAAAAGGAAGGCTGCTTCTTCCGCAGCACGAGTGTGAATGTCGTCAGACGATGACGTTTAGCTGACGTCATCGTTTATCTTCCATTATCGACACGCCCACAGGACGTGCAATTAGCAGATCCAGAAGTACACCGTGATAGGTGTTGTGGTATCAATGGTACTGTGCGTAAGAAATTTGTGTAATACCATGCTATGATTCTATGGTCCTGCAAACGCCCTGAATCTACCTTTAGAGCAGAATATGTTGTAATGATTTCGATAACCTCAAGTGTCAACCAAGCTTAGGAGCAACTAGCAATGTCAGACAACCCTTTAGGTTGAACCTGATGACAAAAAATGTGTAATGTGAAAGTCAACAATGGATTGTGCTAGGATTTCACACAGCAGTCGAATGTTTACTTCTAATCTCCATATTTTTCTATAGACTAAAGTATTCCTGTCTGCACACAATTCAGCATTTATTGTAAGGTCTCTTGTTCAATGACATACTTCCAGAGGCAGTCTGCATTGTGTATAGGGTTATAAGTGCATGGCATAGAGCATCCATGATGTCTGGTAACAGCAGAATGACTTCAAAAATCATCTCAGCACCACAAAACACACTGAAACCAAATACTCAAGAAAAGACTGTACTCCGTCATTCTGCTTGCCAACAATGAAAGCAGATTATTTAACATGCCATGTTTCTCGAAAGGACACAGTGAGCTCATTTAGTACTAACCATCACCAGGGTTCAAACCAGAGATGGAGCTGTTTATTATTCATTGATAGCTGCCCCAGCTTAGCCTTGGCCATGCAGTAAATTAAATGTAATAGTCATCACTCAGTGCTGCATTGAAGCAAAATTGGCCACTGGACCCTAGCCATTTTACCAGTGCTGCTGAGACTGCCATTAATCAAACAAGTATTGAGTACACTGGTTCATGAGTATTAATTGCATCTCCATAGCCTGATGGACATCTTTTGCAGCTTGTCACCCCAAATTAGATACTCTGGCTGGCATTACCGGCTGGCCCAGCTCGGGTGGAGGATAGTACCAGCATGCAGTAATAATCTCATCAAGTTGATCCAAGCATCCACCAGCATTTAGTGTTACAGAATATCCATATATTTCTGGACTGCAAAGCACGCAAAGTTTGCTTCGCGGTTCAGAAATGTATAAATACAATGCATGCTATGTGATTACTCAATATAGTCCCTAAGGACTTTCAGTATTGCAATGCTACCAGCTTTACAACAGCATATTTATATTTGAATACACGGGTATTCACAAAAAATAACAAAATCTACAATGTAAATCTTCTGTATCGCTCAAACTAAAAGTAATGGCGGCAATGTTCGGAAAAGAATTGTGACATTCATTTCCTATTTTTAACGCGCCATTCTGTTCAGGAAACGATGAGATCATGTGGCATCACCCACAAGAAAACGGTTTCGTTCTCATGGTTGCCATGGAAATCCCTCTGTTTTGTTTGTCTGTTTGTGTCGACATAGTGATCAATTTACGGAAATATCCTACTCTACGAAAATGGCCGTGCGTTTACTCCATCTGTCATGAACAAGTAACAGACGATGCTTTAGCAGTAATAGATCTATAGACCTCGCCCGTAAGTAGACTGTTTCAATAGTAGATTGTGTATTTGTTATAATATTTAATTGTTGAATGATTGTTTCCAAGACTTTAATCATGGTATGATATTTTTAATTATTTTGCCTAATCCATCTATCAATTTCTCATTATTACATGTCCAGGGCAATTGGTACATTGGTACACACAAAAATTAAACCGTTATGAGTGAAGAAAGGAGCATTTATGTGGAAGACAAGGACATAAAGGAAAAGTGAGCTGAGCTTGTGGTGAGAGTGCATTTCTAGTGGTATACGTACTCATTTGCATGCTTTCTGCCTGGAGTAAAGTATGTGCATATTATTGTTAGGGCTACCACAACCGTATTTAAAAATTTCTTGAAGGGGGTGAGGAAGCAACCGTTTTGGGCTATGTTGGTGGTCTATGGGTGGAAAGGGAGGAATTGGGTGCCCAGACATCAAGTGGAGACGCTCACCCCAAGCACTACCTTGAGCACCAAGAAATGAGTGTATTTCTCCACCTTTCCTTGCTGTGTTTTGTACATATGTACATGTGCAGAGTCACAAATGTTGCTCTATTGCTGTTGTAGTTCACTGCATGTTGTGTGCATTGGCGTAGGAATGACTTGTACTTTGGGGGGGCTCATTCAATACCATGTACAGTTCATATGCAGCTAATAGCTTGCTTAATACATGATCAAGCAAACATTGGGGGGGCTATAGCCCCTCCAGCCCCCATGGTTCCTACACCTATGGTGTGTGTTCTGGTGTCTGTAGGGACATCATCAATCTGGATGTGTCGACAATGATAGCATGGGTATCAGAGCTGACCCATGACAGACATGTGTGCGGTTTTGAGAATCGCTTTCTACAGGAACAAGCAAGGCAGGAACAGAAAGAGAGACTGTGGCCGTTACTGGAGTCAGCCACCAAAGGTGTGTGTGTGTGTGTGTGTGTGTGTGTGTGTGTGTGTGTGTGTGTGTGTGTGTATGTGTGTGCGTGCATGCATGCGTGTGTATGTGTGTGTGTGTGTGTGTATGTGTGTGCGTGTGTGTGCATGTGTGTGTGTGTGTGTGTGTGTGTGCATGTGTGTGTGTGTGTGTGTGTGCGTGTGTGTGCGTGCGTGTGTGTGTGTGTGTGTGTGTATGTGTGTGCGCGTGTTAGTGTGTGTGTGTGTGTGTGTGTGTGTGTGTGTGTCTTACGTACATTATGTTTCTTCCAAAGGTAAAAAGATAGTGGCATGCATGACAGCTTTGAAGAATTTTCAAGAGATTGTGAAGATAAGTGGAGGACCATTGGAGAAGGAAAGAGCAGAGTAAGTCCATGTTTCTTCTTATTCATCACTGCCTCTCCTCATTGTACACAAGACAACACTGCCTCTCATCATTGTACACAAGACAACACTGCCTCTCATCATTGTACACAAGAAAACACTGCCTCTCATCATTGTACACAAGACAACACTGCCTCTCATCATTGTACACAAGACAACACTGCCTCTCATTATTGTACACAAGACAACACTGCCTCTCATCATTGTACACAAGACAACACTGCCTCTCATTATTGTACACAAGACAACACTGCCTCTCATCATTGTACACAAGACAACACTGCCTCTCATCATTGTACACAAGACAACACTGCCTCTCATCATTGTACACAAGACAACACTGCCTTTCATCATTGTACACAAGAAAACACTGTCTTCCAGCATTGTACACAATAAAACACTGCCTTTCATCATTGTACACAAGACAACACTGCCTTTCGTCATTGTACAGTACATGAGTTGACGCTGCCACTGATTGTACAAGTCCATAGTAGAATTTTGGTGCGGACGTTAGAGGATACTTTGAGACCTACAAAAATACACTGCCTGCACACCAGATATACCCAACTTGTTGATCATCATCATTCTATACCAGTCCTTTTTGCCTCTTGTCTCCATGCAAAACTGCCTCTCATCATACCACAGGATGTAGCCTTCGATGGTGTGTGTGTGTGTATTTTGTTTAGGGAGCTCATTGATGGGATAACCATTGTTCCAGACATAGTGTCTGGTAGAGTGTCTAGTCTGAGAGAGACAGCAGCTGTAAAAGCAAAGGCAAAGGTTTGTCCAGTAGTGAGACATGAGCATTCATGGGGCATCATACGTATATACCTAGTCTCCTTTGCTTCCATTTCAGATTATATTTGGAACTGGAGATAGCCTCAAGGCTGTAACTCTCACTTCAAATAGAAAGTTTATTCAAGCTGCCGAGCAGCAGGTGTGTGTGTGTGTGTGTGTGTGTGTGTGTGTGTGTGTGTGTGTGTGTGTGTGTGTGTGTGTGTGTGTGCGTGCGTGCGTGCGTGCGTGCATGTTGTGTGTGCATGTGTTGTGTGCATGTGCATGTGTGCGCGTGTGTGTTCATGCCTGTCTCTGGGTCCGTTTATCTGCTTACCAAGTGATCTAAACACCACAAACATGCGTAGTGTTGTGCATGAGCATTTTCATGTTGCTATGTATTTTGTTCCCATTTTATCACTAACAGGGAATTGTTGTATCGGCCCTGTTACATCCACCTCGCTCCTTAGCGGAGCTGTGCAAAGAGCCTCACAAGCCAAACATCATTGGTTGCGTGATTCCAAAAGAATGCATTTTGACAAATTGACCTACATATAACTGTAGATAATGTAGTTCTTTTGTGCATGCTTGTATTGCATCTACAGCACACAATTCACAATTTTGTAGGAAAATTGTATGCCATAAAATGAATTCTCATTACTCCACCACCACTGTCTGCACTGTTGTACTGCAATAGTATATATATATAGTGTGTATTTTATAGAAAATCGTTCACACGATCGCATATGTACACACTCGCAACATGCACTGTGCACACACATGCACTAGCTGTGCACACACATGCACTGTACACACACATGCACTGTGCACGTACCTCTGATAGCACAAACTTGCTTAACATGAAATTTTGGCTAACATGGAATCATGCAGCAAATGGCCTCTTCTATACCTAACCCTTCACTACTACTATTCCTACTTGTTCTGATGACATGAACTTCTGATATACATAATATATAGAGGTTAACCACTACGTGAAACATTACGTAATAAGCTTACTACGTTTCGCACAGAAAATTAGAACATTCTTAGAAACCTTGACAATAGAACGTTCTGAATAATTCCTGGGAACTTCTCAGGTTCGATGATCCCATACTGATCTCCAGAGCACTTGGGCTGGCCCGGTTGCCACAGCCGCACAACGTGCTCAATACCACTCGTTGCCAGTAGAGGTCTGTTTGGGTGCCACTGAATGCAGTTTGTGATCTGCTTGTCTCCCACAAGCACACGCACCAACTTCCCCGACGATTTCTCCCATATGAAAACATTCCCGTCATCGCTACCAGCAGCTACAAATTCCCCATTTGGTCCGAGAAAGTTGGCCTCTTTGATGTCTGTGTTTGTGTTCCAGTGACCATAGAACCTGCTCTGGTAGTCGTGTGCTGCCGTCTGCATCCTCTTCTCCCAGTCCAGAAGAGCGCTTCGCAGCGGTGGACCGCATATTTGATGTCTTCCATAACCACTGCCATAACCACTACCTGTAGGTACACAGCACAAACAGTACACACAGAAAACACAGAACACATACGTAGTACATACAGTACACACAGCAAGTACAGTATACACAGCAAGCACAGTACACACAGCAAGCACAGTACACACAGCAAGCACAGTACACACGGCAAGTACAGTATACACAGCAAGCACAGTACACACAGCAAGCACAATACACATATGTAGTACATACAGAACGCACAGCAAGCACAGTACACACGGCAAGTACAGTACACAGCAAGTACAGTACACACAGCAAGCACAGTACACACAGCAAGCACAGTATACACAGAAGCACAGTACACACAGCAAGCACAGTACACACAGCAAGCGCAGTACACACAGCAAGCACAGTACACACAGCAAGTACAGTACACACAGCAAGCACAGTACACACAGCAAGCACAGTACACACAGCAAGCACAGTACACACAGCAAGCACAGTACACACAGCAAGTACAGTTTTTTTTTTTTTTTTTTTTTTTTTTTTTTTTTTTTTTTTCAAACAATACTATACAATAGAAAATAATAATTACAGATGGAGTAACTGTATAGGAAAAAGTATTGTCATAAACATGCAGAAATAGATAGATAATATTTGATATACTTAAATAGTCAGACATTAATTGACCATTGATTCACTAACAGCCAGATCAGTGGCTGCAGGGAATCGTGGGATCACATGGCGACTTGATCTGGAGCCTCGGATGCAGAGAATTGATGAGCGAAGCAATGAGAATGACAAGTGGCATCGAAGCCAGCCCATTGTTGTGCTGTACGGTTGATGTCGCTTCCTTGCAAGTAGGGAGGCTAGACGACTGTAGAAGATGGTGGACTGTCTCCCCATGCCTCCGGTGGTGCTGAACACTAAGGGGGTGAATGAGCCATGCTCCACCTCGATAATCCTCTGTTCGTATGCCCTCTTCTTAGATTTCTCGTGGTGGCTGAAACATGCTGCAAGTGAGAACCTCTGGTTGGACTTAGCAAAAGGGTTGAATACCTTTACATCAAAAAATGCTTTCTGTCCATTGGTCCAGAAGTCTCTCGCTGCGATGTCAGCTCTTGCTTCATCTTGATGGTTGGATGAGATGAGGGTCAGT
>CAUJGJ010000242.1:4713358-4728358 GCA_963170055.1 Halisarca cf. caerulea | reverse complement strand
TATCAGTACAAGCTGAGAAACAACACACACCTTCCATCTCTGCTCCACTCCAAACAGTTCACACAACCAGAATGTCCCTGCAGAGGAGGGGAGGAGGATGGGGAGGTGAATGAGGAGGAGGGAAGGTGGAAGGGAGGAGGGGGAGGAGGAGGGAGGGTGGAGGAGGGGGGAGGATGAGGAGGAGGAGGTGGAAAAGTGGAAGGGGAGAATGAGGAGGGGAGGGGGAGAGGGAGAGGAGGAGAAGAGGGAGGAGGAGGAGGAGAAGGGGGAGAGGGAGGAGAAGGAAGAGGGGGGAGAGGGAGAAGGAAGAGGAGAGGGAGAGGGAGGAGGAAGAGGGGGAGCGGGAGGAGGAAGGAGGGGGAGAGGGAGGAGGAGGATGAGGGGGAGAGGGAGGAGGAAGAGGAGGAGAGGGAGGAGGGGAGGGGGAGAGGGAGGAGGAGGGGGGAGAGGGAGGAGGAGGAGGGGGAGAGGGAGGAGGGGGAGGGGGAGGTCACAAGGGACTAACACAGACACATGCAAAGCATACCTCCAAAGACTTGTGCAAGACCAATCTGTCCAGGAGTGAGTGGTTACACACCAGTTGTCGCTCCAGGCCCGTCAGCTGCTGGTAGGTAGGCTAACAGGGAAACAAAGAGGGAGCAAGAGGTCATTATGTACTACATCGTCAGCCAACGCACCATTCACTGAAAGAGCATTTTAATTACGAGTTTCCACTACATTAGCACTACACTAAACAGCAGGGTGCCAACAGATCAGTGGTCGTGGGGTGCCAACAGATCAGTGGGTAGCAGGGTGCCAACTTTGTGATGTGGATAAATAAAATGAAACACAGTCATGTGCTAACCTAGTCTCGTGAACCAGACCCCTTCCCACCATCCATTTTATAAATACACCCATGTTTGTAAAATGGAGAAAAGGAAGGGGTCTGGTTCACGAGACTAGTGCTAACCATGTGACCACATTAGCTGCTGCACAAAAACATACAGCGGAAACTGCTTGACAAGAATCTCGTGGTACAGAAAAGCAACTTCTAGAAAAAGAAGTTGCTTTGCTTAAAAGAATTTGGTGCATGTTCATCTCTACACTGATACTATAGCTGATGAAACTCCACAGATCGAAACGTTCTACGGTTATTGAACTGTTTGAATGTTTGTGCGAAGAGAAGCTCAAGAAGATTTTTGTCCATAAAATAACTTCTTGTTGAAAGCATCCAATACACGGCATAGCCCCACACAGCCACAGACAATGTTATGGTCAAGCAATATTTCTTGTTACGCCATGCACTTCATGCTAAACGGTTTCCACTGCACGTGCTTTGAAGGTTCATTAACAGAATGGCACGTACACACAAACCAAACACAAAGATATTCTCCACGTACATATGAACATACGTATAGTTGGTGGACCACGCGGAACTCATCAAATTCTACCCGCTGTGTGTGTTTTTGACGGATACACTACTTGGTTAGTTGTAATGCTATACAGATATCAGTGGCTACAGATGAGAGGCGGATGTTCGTGCCTTGGGACGGCCTGGGGCAGCATAGACCATCCAACTACCAAAAATCGTTCCTCTGTCAATGGGATGTGCTAAACGTCGAATAAAACTCCCTCGTAATTGTTTTGGACATAAATGGTTTGCACACCTATCCAGACTCGATGCCTACCTGAATTTCTCTTTCGCGAAGCAAACTAAACAAACTCTTGTTGCCAGCGGCCATTTTATTCAGTCACTCGACAGTATGAATTCACTTAGGATGTAAATCAATAACACAGACAATTATGTATAGGTATGCTGTATAAATTGCATATAAATTCAGGAATTCCGTATTATTTGGAGGACTCGCAAAAGCAGCAAGACCCTCCCTAACTGGCGAGCGAGAGTCTTCTTCGAGGGAGGTATTCTTTCAAGGGTCGCAAATGCGGTCGGGGAGTCAAATTTACGTCCGAAAGTCACGCAAAGACCAATGGACGTCAGACCAATGGATGTACAGTGCTGCTGAGACTACCATTAATCAAACAAGTATTGACTACACTGATTCATGAGTATTAATTGCATCTTCATAGCCTGATGGACATCTTTTGCAGCTTGTCACCCCAAATGAGGTACTCTGGCTGGCATTGCCGGCTTGGCCCAGGTGGAGGATAGTACCAGCATACAGTAATATTCTCATCAAGTTGATCGAAGCATCCACCAGCATTTAGTGGTACAGAATATCCATACATTTCCGGACTGCAAAGCACGCAAAGTTTGTTGTCACGGTTCAGAAATGTATAAATACAATGCATGCTATGTGATTGCTCAATATAGTCATAGCAATGAACCCTTAGGACTTTCAGTATTGCAATGCTACCAGCTTTACAAGGCATATTTATATTTGAATACACGGATATTCACAAAAAATAACAAAATCTACAATGTAAATCTTCTGTATCGCTCAAACTAAAAGTAATGGCGGCAATGTCCGGAAAAGAATTGTGACATTCATTTCCTATTTTTAACGCGCCATTCTGTTCAGGAAACGATGAGATCATGTGGCATCACCCACAAGAAAACGGTTTCGTTCTCATGGTTGCCATGGAAATCCCTCTGTTTTGTTTGTCTGTTTGTGTCGACATAGTGATCAATTTACGGAAATATCCTACTCTACGAAAATGGCCGTGCGTTTACTCCATCTGTCATGAACAAGTAACAGACGATGCTTTAGCAGTAATAGATCTATAGACCTCGCCCGTAAGTAGACTGTTTCAATAGTAGATTGTGTATTTGTTATAATATTTAATTGTTGAATGATTGTTTCCAAGACTTTAATCATGGTATGATATTTTTAATTATTTTGCCTAATCCATCTATCAATTTCTCATTATTACATGTCCAGGGCAATTGGTGCATTGGTACACACAAAAATTAAACCATTATGAGTGGAGAAAGGAGCATTTATGTGGAAGACGAGGACATAAAGGAAAAGTGAGCTGAGCTTGTGGTGAGAGTGCATTTCTAGTGGTATACGTACTCATTTGCATGCTTTCTGCCTGGAGTAACGTATGTACATATTATTGTTAGGGCTACCACAACCATATTTAGAAATTTCTTGAAGGGGGTGAGGAGGCAACTGTTTTGGGCTATGTTTGTGGTCTATGGGTGGAAAGGGAGGAATTAGGTGCCCAGACATCAAGTGGAGACACTCACCCCCAAGCACTACCTTGAGCACCAAGAAATGAGTGTATTTCTCTACCTTTCCTTGCTGCGTTTTGTACATATGTACATGTGCAGAGTCACAAATGTTGCTCTATTGCTGTTGTAGTTCACTGCATGTTGTGTGTGTTCTGGTGTCTGTAGGGACATCATCAATCTGGATGTGTCGACAATGATAGCATGGGTATCAGAGCTGACCCATGACAGGCATGTGTGCGGTTTTAAGAATCGCTTTCTACAGGAACAAGCAAGGCAGGAAGAGAAGGAGAAACTGTGGCCGTTACTGGAGTCAGCCGCCAAAGGTGTGTGTGTGTGTGTGTGTGTGTGTGTGTGTGTGTGTGTGTGTGCGTGTGTGTGTGTGTGTGTGCGTGTGTGTGTGTGTGTGTGTGTGTGTGTGTCTTACGTACATTATGTTTCTTCCAAAGGTAAAAAGATTGTGGCATGCATGACAGCTTTGGAGAATTTTCAAGAGATTGTGAAGATAAGTGGAGGACCATTGGAAAAGGAAAGAGCAAAGTAAGTCCATGTTTCTTCTTGTTCATCACTGCCTCTCATCATTGTACACAAGAAAACACTGCCTCTCATCATTGTACACAAGAAAACACTGCCTCTCATCATTGTACACAAGACAACACTGCCTCTCCTCATTGTACACAAGACAACACTGCCTCTCATCATTGTACACAAGACATCACTGCCTCTCATCATTGTACACAAGAAAACACTGCCTCTCATCATTGTACACAAGACAACACTGCCTCTCATCATTGTACACAAGACAACACTGCCTCTCATCATTGTACACAAGACAACACTGCCTCTCATCATTGTACAGTACATGAGTTGACACTGCCTTTCGTCATTGTACAGTACATGAGTTGACACTGCCTTTGGTCATTGTACAGTACATGAGTTGACACTGCCACTGATTGTACAAGTCCATAGTAGGATTTTGGTGCAGACGTTAGAGGATACTTTGAGACCTACCAAAATACACTGCCTGCACACCAGATATACCCAACTTGTTGATCATCATCATTCTATACCAGTCCATTTTGCCTCTTGTCTCCATGCACAAGTCAAAACTGCCTCTCATACCACAGGATGTAGCCTTCAATAGTGTGTGTGTGTGTGTGTATTTTGTTTAGGGAGCTCATTGATGGGATAACCATTGTTCCAGACATAGTGTCTGGTAGAGTGTCCAGTCTGAGAGAGACAGCAGCTGTAAAAGCCAAAGCAAAGGTTTGTCCAGTAGTGAGACGTGAACATACATGGGGCATAATGCGTATTTACCTAGTCTCCTTTGCTTCCATTTCAGATTATATTTGGAACTGGGGATAGCCTCAAGGCTGTAACTCTCACTTCAAATCGAAAGTTTATTCAAGCTGCCAAGCAGCAGGTGTGTGTGTGTGTGTGTGTGTGTGTGTGTGTGTGTGTGTGTGTGTGTGTGTGTGTGTGCATGCATGCATGTTGTGTGTGTCATGTGTGTGCGCGCATGTTGTGTGCACATGCATGTGTGCTTGTATGTGTGTACATGCCTGTCTCTGAGTCTGTTTATCTGCTTACCAAGTGATCTAAACACCACGCACATGTGTAGTGTTGTGCATGAGCATTTACATGTAGCTATGTATCTGTTCCCATTTCATCACTAACAGGGAGTTGTTGTATCGGCCCTGTTACATCCACCTCGCTCCTTAGCGGAGCTGTGCAAAGAGCCTCACAAGCCAAACATCATTGACTGTGTGATTCCAAAAGAATGCATTTTGACAAATTGACTTGTAACCATTGATAATGTAGTTCTATTGGTATGACATCTGCAACACATAATTCACAATTTTGTTGGAGAATTGTATGCCACAAAATGAATTCTCATTAATTTGCCACCCCTTTATCCACCAAACCAGCAATCAATTCTGTGCATGAGTTGATTAAAAGGCTGCACATTGATTTTAACAGTCCTCCAAACTCGTTAATCCACCCAGATGTCTCAAAATGAAGTGTGGCGGATTAGTGAGAATTCATCATGTACAGGCACTAGGTTACATAGTTTGCAGTGCCTGTGTGTGTGTACACCAGGTTACATAGTTTGCAGTGCCTGTGTGTGTATGCACCAGGTTACATACGTAGTTTGCAGTGCCTGTGTGTGTGTGTGCACCAGGTTACATAGTTTGCAGTGCCTGTGTGTGTGTGTGCACCAGGTTACATACGTAGTTTGCAGTGCCTGTGTGTGTATGCACCAGGTTACATACGTAGTTTGCAGTGCCTGTGTGTGTATGCACCAGGTTACATAGTTTGCAGTGCCTGTGTGTGTATGCACCAGGTTACATAGTTTGCAGTGCCTGTGTGTGTGTGCACTAGGTTACATAGTTTGCAGTGCCTGTGTGTGTGTGTGCACTAGGTTACATAGTTTGCAGTGCCTGTGTGTGTGTGCACTAGGTTACATAGTTTGCAGTGCCTGTGTGTGTGTATGCACCAGGTTACATAGTTTGCAGTGCCTGTGTGTGTGTGCACTAGGTTACATAGTTTGCAGTGCCTGTGTGTGTATGCACCAGGTTACATAGTTTGCAGTGCCTGTGTGTGTATGCACCAGGTTACATAGTTTGCAGTGCCTGTGCACGGTTGTACTCCTATAGGATGTAGTGTATATTTTATAGAAAATTGTTCAGACACGCACTATTGCATACATACATGCTCACAATAGTCTGTGCACACACAATACACTGTGTACACATGCGCTGCATGCACACACATGCACTGAGTACATACGTATGCACATAACAATGGAACTCTACATGGTAGCACAAACTTCCTTATAACATGAAATTTTGGCTAACATGAAAGCATGCAGGAAATGGCCCCTTCTAACAATACCTAACCCCTCAGTACTCCTACTATGCCTACTTGTTCTGATAACATGAACTTTTGATGTGATGAACACTACATGTTTGTCAGTCCCTAGCTCGAGTTTCGTGTCGAGTACATGGTTCCCACTGTGCAGTCTGTGCACATAGACACTCTATACTACGTAGTATAGAGTGTCTACGGTCTGTGTATGTACATTATAGGTGCAGGAACCATGGGGGCTGGAGGGGCTATAGCCCCCCCAATGTTTGCCTGATCATATATTGAACAAGCTATTATACTGCACATAAACTGCACATGATATTGAATGAGCCCCCCCCCCCCAAAAAGTACAAGTCATTCCTACGCCAATGTACGTAATACACATTCATGTTAACTTCTAGCTTGTATCAAATGGCAGCGTGGCATTTTAATTTTACCTGTCTAATTAAAATACACAATTGTACCTATAGCAATAATATACATTTAATTTGTTACAATAAAAATAGAAATGGCATGCAAATAATATAATTGTTATACAATTATAACAGAGATCGTTCCATTGAGTGAGCAATAAAGTATTGTGTCGTTTCACTTTCAAAAGATCACAAATGCTAACATAGGCCTTCGCATAAGAAAGCTGTTGGGCTAGCATTGCCGGCATTCAAATATCGGGCTAGCTTTGCCGGCATTCAAGCTGTCGTATGTGTGGTCCTCGGTGCTCTCCCGGCTCCTCTTCATCGCTGTCCCCGTTGTACGAATTACCTTGCAAACTGAATCCCATGTGCATTAGCATGATCGCGTATGGATCGATTCTCATTGATCTCTGATTGTTCTTGCAAATCTCTGGGAACTTCTCAGGTTCGATAATCCCATACTGATCTCCGGAGCACTTGGGCTGGCCCGGTTGCCACAGCCGCACAACGTGCTCAATACCACTCGTTGCCAGTAGAGGTCTGTTTGGGTGCCACTGAATGCAGTTTGTGATCTGCTTGTCTCCCACAAGCACACGCACCAACTTCCCCGACGATTTCTCCCATATGAAAACATTCCCGTCATCGCTACCAGCAGCTACAAATTCCCCATTTGGTCCGAGAAAGTTGGCCTCTTTGATGTCTGTGTTTGTGTTCCAGTGACCACAGAACCTGCTCTGGTAGTCGTGTGCTGCCGTCTGCATCCTCTTCTCCCAGTCCACAAGAGCGCTTCGCGGTGGACCGCGTGTTTGATGTTGTCTGCCGTTACCACTACCTGTAGGTACACAGCACAAACAGTACACACAGCAAGCACATTACACACAGCAAGCACATTATACACAGCAAGCACAGAACCCACAGCAAGCACAGTACACACAGCAAGCACAGTACACACAGCAAGCACAGTACACACACAAGCACAGTGCACACGGCAAGCACAGTACATGCAGCAAGTACAGTACACACAGCAAGCACAGTACATACAGCAAGCACAGTACACACGGCAAGCACAGTACATGCAGTAGTGGCACATACGTACGTACAGCACTGCATGTGCTGCACAAATTCGCAATACGCACAGAATATGTGGTACGTATTACGTAATACAGAACAATATCAATATTTGCAAACTACACGTAGTCCACTAGAAGCCACCAAGTGACGTACTCGATCGATTTAGGCGTTTGTCCATATTCTTTTTAAGACTTTCAGAGTCTCCTTCTTCCGAGATGCTCTTGTAGTGCTCAAAGAAGGACAACGCTTCCTCCCTCCATCCAAGCTCACTCAGGGCTAGGATCCTCAAATTCATAGCTGTGTGGTTGATTGGGTCCATCTGAAGTGCTGACTCAGCATCTCTAAGAGCACCATAGACATCTCCCTCCCTGTTGGCGGGAAGTCACTTTAACTCAATATCACATGGACCATAGTGCACACATGCACAGTAACACACACACATATACAACACACACACACACACACACACACACACACACACACACACACACATACACACACACACACACACACAAACACACACACACACACACACAAACACACACACACACACACACACACACACACACACACACGTACACACACACACACACACACACACACACACACACGTACACACACACGTACACACGTACACACACACACACACACACACACACACAATATACATACAGTACACACACACATGCACTTCAGAATTTTGCTATTATAATGAACACTTTTACAATGATACTTATAATAGTGATTTCTAACATAAAGTGAAGGAGTTCCACTGATTCCCGAGATTGGCTATACTGTGTGGGAGTTAGGATATCGTCCCACAATTACAAGGTGGGGGGGGGACATTCTATCTAAAGGGGAAACACCCCCCCCCCCCCCCCCCCCCCAATGATTCCTGATACTGCACTGAACATAGTGTTGGTCAATGCATACAGCTACACAAAAATATACAGATATGTACATACGTACATACACAGATCAATACCGGTCAGTATAACTAGTATAATTCAGTAATCTTTAAGCAACCTAGTATAACTCAGTAATCTTTAACAACCTAGTATAACCTAGTAAACTTAAACCACTTATACTCACCACTTCCTAGCCAAGAAGCTGGAGGCTCTGTGGATGTACATCGATGCAGTGACGGGTCCCAAACCAATAGCTTCATTGAATTTCTGAATGGCTTCAAAATAGCACTTGTTGTGATGCAGACTCCACCCATCCTTGTCCAGTTCTAAAGCCTCGTTAGGTGAGGGAAATCCCCCCAATGGATACATGACATCATTCCTATGAAAAAGTCTGTCACGTAAACAACAATGCCGCAAAGGATTGGTGGGAAGGGGATGCCCTCTCAAGGGTGGATCCACCATCCCGTTCTCCGTCGGACACTCAAAACGAATAGGGTTATCCTCATTCAACAAGCTATAGAGATACACGTATTCATCTGACATGTTGACCAGAAGCTCTGCTCCATCAGGACTGAACGCCACATAGGTCACAGCCAGTGTGTACGATGTGCGATGTGAGCGTCCCAATCGGCTTGTGTCGGACAGGTGGCCAGGGGCATAGTACCCAACACACGATGGCTGAGAGCTCATGTTACTCCTCGAAGATGAACTGCTCGGAGAGAACACTCTCCTGTCAAACAGACGCACAAAGGGGTCGATGCTACCAACAGCCAATAGCTCGGAGCGCACTTGGTTAACACTGACACACTTGCACTGGGGTTCAGTGGAGACATGGTGGAGATCGACGACAATGTTCCCGCAGTCTCGACCACTGGTGCAGTTGTGAGGCTCCCTCAGGTCGTACTGCCTGTGGGATGGGGTGAGAAAGAGAGAGAGAGAATGGGAATTGAAGGCGGAACAAATATACTGGGAAATGTGAGATGAAATGGAAAATAGAACAAAACTGGAACACAAGGAAATGTACAAATGTATGAAAATAACGTAAGCAAACACACACATGCATGCACACACGCACACACACGAGCACACACACACACTCATGCACACACACACACACACACACACACACACACACACACACACACACACACACACACACACACATGCACACACACACACACACACACACACACACACACACACACACACCTGACAAATCCATCCTCTGCTGCACTCCAGAAAAGCTGTGGATCAGAAGCAACTGTTGCCAGCCGCTTCACTCTGGCTGAGCTACAGTGCCAGACAGTCATGGTATCCTTGGCAACGATGTCATGGTAACGAACCTGCCTATCATCGGCACATGTTAACAGGTGACGATTGTTCATTTGGTGGACAAACTAAACCAAAAGCAGAGAACACATGCTCACACATGCACAACACACCAGACAATTGTGTATACAGTAGAACCTCAAGTCATGGACTCTCCTAAACAAGGACACAGTATGATAAACCTCTCTACAAAGGACACAACTTACAGTCCCACTATAATTCCTACAATACATTTGAACCTCCCAAAGAGGAAAACCTCTCTACAAAGAACAAATCAGTTAAATTAATGTCGTCCCCAAAGTGTCCTTTATTCGGAGGTTCAACTGTACGTATGTGCGATGTACAGAGCTTGTGTGAACTGACAAAGCATCAAACTACAGTGAAGGCAGAAAAACTCCTATCTTCGCACACACTTGTAACAATAAAACTTTGCACACACATTCACACGTGCCCATGCATGCATACATTCATGTACACACACACACACACACACACACACACACACACACACACACACACACACACACACACTCACAGACACACACACACACACACACACACACATACACACGTACTCACAGACACACACACACACACACACACATACATACACACACACACTCACGTTCACAGAGAATATGTTCCCATTATGTCCTGTGTTGATATTCGTGACCTCACACATTCTCTCGGCGTCCCAAATGTAAGCATGGAAGTCGTCAGATCCGGAGGCCAGCAAACTAGGCATTGGAAGTACACAGCACAGTGTACCAAGAGTGGAAGGGGTGCATGTATGTACATGTTGTATGCAGTGTTAGATTTATGGAGCAAATGGTGGATGGACAAATATCTTAGCATTATCATTTTGGGTCAGACAATTTCGGCTTTGCTCAGACACATTTTTGAAGAGTTAACGTTATCAGTACTGTACACATGTGGCACAGTAGGTGTACCACAGCAGATGTGCCACAGTAGATGTGCCACAGTAGATGTGCCACAGCAGATGTGCCACAGCAGATGTGCCACAGTAGATGTGCCACAGCAGATGTGCCACAGCAGATGTGCCACAGCAGATGTGCCACAGTAGATGTGCCACAGCAGATGTGCCACAGCAGATGTACCACAGCAGATGTACCACAGCAGATGTGCCACAGTAGATGTGCCACAGTAGATGTGCCACAGCAGATGTGCCACAGTAGATGTGCCACAGTAGATGTGCATAACCAACAATGAAAGTATATATATTATGTAGTAGACACTCTCCATGCAAATGACTTGGTACCATCACTGTGTGTGTGTGTGTGTGTGTGTGGTGTGTGTGTGTGTGTGTGTGTGTGTGTGTGTGTGTGTGTGTGTGTGTGGTGTGTGTGTGTGTGTGTGTGGTGTGTGTGTGTGCATGAACATAAGGTAGTGCTCAGCAAAATGTCTGACCCAATCCTTTTTGGGCCGAATAAAATGCCAAAATCAATGGTCTGAAAATGTCTGAATGCTGACCACTAATTTTAACACTGTGTATGTGAAGTACACTGTGTGCTCTTGTACCAGCCCTGTGATTTCAACAGCTACACACAGTTAACCTCTCTATAAGGAACCCTGGATACAATGAACTCCCTTGTGTAGCCAGTAGTGTATGCAGCTATCAGTACAAGCTGAGAAACAACACACACCTTCCATCTCTGCTCCACTCCAAACAGTTCACACAACCAGAATGTCCCTGCAGAGGAGGGGAGGAGGAGGGGAGGTGAAGGAGGAGGTGGTGGTGGTGGAGGAGCGGGAGGTGGAGGAGGGGGAGGAGGAGGAGGGGGAGGTGGAGGAGAAGGTGGAGAAGTAGGTGAGGAGGAGGAGGAGGGGGAGGAGGAGGGGAGGAGGAGTAGGGGGAGGTGGAGGAGGGGAGAGGTGGAGGAGGGGAGGAGGAAGGGGGAAGTGTAGGAGGGGAGAGGTGGAGGAGGAGCGGGAGGTGGAGGAGGGGGAGGAGGAGGAGGAGGGGGAGGTGGAGGAGAAGGTGGAGAAGTAGGTGAGGAGGAGGAGGAGGGGGAGGAGGAGGGGAGGAGGAGTAGGGGGAGGTGGAGGAGGGGAGAGGTGGAGGAGGGGAGGAGGAAGGGGGAAGTGGAGGAGGGGAGAGGTGGAGGAGGAGGGGGAGGTGAAGGAGGAGGAGGAGGAGGAGGAGGTGGTGGTGGTGGTGGTGGTGGAAAAGTGGAAGGGGAGGAGGAGGTCACAAGGGACTAACACAGACACATGTAAAGCATACCTCCAAAGACTTGTGCAAGACCAATCTGTCCAGGAGTGAGTGGTTACACACCAGTCGTCGCTCCAGGCCCGTCAGCTGCTGGTAGGTAGGCTAACAGGGAAACAAAGAGGGAGCAAGAGGTCACCTTATGTACTACGTACATCGTCAGCCAACACACCATTTACTGTAAGAGCATTTTAATTACGAAATTCCACTACATTAGCACTACACTAAGCAAGCTTAAGGAGTTTAGTGGTAGCAGGGTGCCAACAGATCAGTGGTCGCAGGGTTCCAACAGATCAGTGGTCGCAGGGTTCCAACAGATCAGTGGTCCCAGGGTGCCAACAGATCAGTGGTCGCAGGGTGCCAACAGATCAGTGGTCCCAGGGTGCCAACAGATCAGTGGTCGCAGGTTGCCAACAGATCAGTGGTCCCAGGGTGCCAACAGATCAGTGGTCATAGGGTTCCAACAGATCAGTGGTCCCAGGGTGCCAACAGATCAGTGGTCATAGGGTGCCAACAGATCAGTGGTCATAGGGTGCCAACAGATCAGTGGTCCCAGGGTGCCAACAGATCAGTGGTCGCAGGGTTCCAACAGATCAGTGGTCCCAGGGTGCCAACAGATCAGTGGTCGCAGGGTGCCAACAGATCAGTGGTCCCAGGGTGCCAACAGATCAGTGGTCGCAGGTTGCCAACAGATCAGTGGTCCCCGGGTGCCAACAGATCAGTGGTCGCAGGGTGCCAACAGATCAGTGGTCATAGGGTGCCAACAGATCAGTGGTCCCAGGGTCCCAACAGATCAGTGGTCATAGGGTGCCAACAGATCAGTGGTCATAGGGTGCCAACAGATCAGTGGTCATAGGGTGCCAACAGATCAGTGGTCCCAGGGTGCCAACAGATCAGTGGTCGCGGGGTGCCAACAGATCAGTGGTCACAGGGTGCCAACAGATCAGTGGTCGCGGGGTGCCAACAGATCAGTGGTCGCAGGGTGCCAACAGATCAGTGGTCGCAGGGTGCCAACTTTGTGATGTGGATAAATAAAATGAAACACAGTCATGTGCTAACCTAGTCTCGTGAGCCAGACCCCTTCCCACCATCCATTTTATAAATACACCCATGTTTATAAAAATGGAGGGAAGGAAGGGGTCTGGTTCACGAGACTAGTGCTGACCATGTGACCACATCAGCTGCTGCACAAACACATACAGCGGAAACTGGTTGACAAGAATCTCGCAGTACAGAAAAGCAACTTCTAGATAAAAGAATCTGATGCACGTTCATCGCTCGCTGATACTATAGCTGAGGAAGCTCTGCAGACCAAAACTTTCTATGATTATTGAACCATTTGAATGTTTTGTGCGAAGAGAAGCTCAACAAGATTTTAGTCCATAAAAGAACTTCTTGTTGAAAGCATCCAATACACGACATAGCCCCACACAGCCACAGACAATGTTATTGTCAAGCAATATTTCTTGTTACGCCATGCACTTCATGTTAAACGGTTTCCACTGCACGTGCTTTGAAGGTTCATTAACAGCATGGCACGTGCACACAAACCGAACACAAAGATATTCTCCACATACGTACGTATGAACATACGTGTACCACGCGGAACTCATCAAATTCTACCCGCTGTGTGTGTTTTTGACGGATCCACTACTTGGTTAGTTGTAATGCTATACAGATATCAGTGGCTACAGATGAGAGGCGGATGTTCCGTGCCTTGGGACGGCCTGGGGCAGCATAGACCACCCAACTACCAAAAACTGTTCCTCTGCCAATGGGATGTGCTAAACGTCGAATAAAACTCCCTCGTGATTATTTTGGACATAAATGGTTGGCACACCTATCCAGACTCGACGCCTACCTGAATTTCTCTTTCGCGAAGCAAACTAAACAAACTCTTGTTGCCAGCGGCCATTTTATCCAGTCCACTCAACAGTATGAATTCACTTAGGATGTAAATCAATAACCAGACTATTATGTATATGCTGTATAAATTGCATATAAATTCAGGAGTTCCGTATTATTTGGAGGACTCGCAAAAGCAGCAAGACCCTCCCTAACTAGCGAGCGAGAGTCTTCTTCGAGGGAGGTATTCTTTCAAGGGTCGCAGATGCGGTCGGGGAGTCAAATTTACGTCCGAAAGTCACGCAAAGACCAATGGACGGCGGGAACTGTTCTAAAACTTGGTCCAAAGACGCTCTACCGAGTGAGTTTTTTCTGCAACGCTGCTAGAAATAGATGATCCGATCTTTACCGTTGTGGGTCCGTGGAGAGCTCCTTTTGAACGTAAGACGGTACTTCTTCACCTTCTCAATACTGATTATAGTGAGATAGTTTTTCAGTTCGGCAATTTTTAAAATCCCCTGTTGGAGCATAGATAATCTATGGTTTGAGCCACTGCAAGTCTGCCTGCACTTTGACCTTAGAGGTCTTTTAGATCCTCATACTGTGCCACCATAGACTCTATAACAGTCTATGGTGCCACAGGGGGCTGCATCTTCGGTCAGTGTTGTGTGTATTGATGTTTCATCGCGTGCAAATCTCCCGTTCCCTTCTCTGCTGCAGGTTGAAAATTCTGAGGAGCCTCTTTCCCAATTATGTCCGAAATCGGAGATCAAACCGCTCACGATCCAGCTCAGCGAGGCGTACAAAGAAGGGACGCCTGTTATGTACTACGACCACGAGAAGGAGCGATGGATGCACGGGGCTCTCCTTGGGCAAGTGGTTGCTATCGCTAAAGTTCGTCTCTACACTAGGCGAGCACGCGGGGAGGTAGAATTATGGTTTGAAGAAGTTAACACGAGCGAATCGTACCCTGTTGATCAAGCTGGGCTGTCGAGCAGTGAAGATGTACGAACGCTTGTGCAGGCGGATAACAAGGGCAACATTAAATTTAACGAGCTGTACCAAGAAAAGGAAACGGAAGAAGAAGAAGATCCATCTGTCGTTGACTCAGGTCGGATGCACGACGCTCCTCAAATGATGAGGTCTCTAACCAGTGCAGGGATT
>CAUJGJ010000242.1:4703358-4705858 GCA_963170055.1 Halisarca cf. caerulea | reverse complement strand
TAATGGCAGCTGCATGTATGCTACACCCTTTTAATTTTTTTCTGGTGACTATACCCGGCCTGATGTGGCGAAGTTGATCACATGATCATTATTGCATCATCTAGACAATGGCGTCCAGAAAAACAGCTGCCAATTTGGCATTGATTTTAACTTTCATGTATATCTTTCATATTTAATTGCAGTAGAGAAACTTTTTAGAACTCAATAAAGCTTCATTAATATGTAAATGAATTTTTCAGAAGCCCTTGAAAAAAAATGTGAGGGGACGACTGCTCCCCCAAAACAGAACTTGAGGGGGCATGTGCCCCCTGTGCCCCTATGGTTCAGCCGCCTATGAGCCGCCTATGAATATTGTTACTGATCAAGCGGTTAGCGATCAAAGTTAGTTGGTAACCAGCATGCACAGTGTATGTGTAATAAGTCTTACCATTAATTTTAATGTCATTTTCTTAATCCATCATCGTATAATTCTAGCTAGTGCAGAATATGATGATTTATCACAACTGTCTATAGCCACATGTAAGTTAGTCTGGCCTGCTACGACCATCCCACAGTGCGTATGTGGGATGGTCGTAGCAGGCCAGACTACATGTATGTGTAACCCAACGCACCTAGCCCTATGTGCCCATCTTGCCCTTGTGGCGTTGCCCACCTAGCCCTATGTGCCCATCTTGCCCTTACAGCTTTGCCCACCTAGCCCTATGTGCCCATCTTGCCCTTACAGCTAGCCCTTGTGGCGTTGCCCACCTAGCCCTATGTGCCCATCTTGCCCTTGTGGCGTTGCCCACCTAGCCCTATGTGCCCATCTTGCCCTTACAGCTAGCCCTTGTGGCGTTGCCCACCTAGCCCTATGTGCCCATCTTGCCCTTACAGCTTTGCCCACCTAGCCCTATGTGCCCATCTTGCCCTTACAGCTAGCCCTTGTGGCGTTGCCCACCTAGCCCTATGTGCCCATCTTGCCCTTACAGCTAGCCCTTGTGGCGTTGCCCACCTAGCCCTATGTGCCCATCTTGCCCTTACAGCTAGCCCTTGTGGCGTTGCCCACCTAGCCCTATGTGCCCATCTTGCCCTTACAGCTAGCCCTTGTGGCGTTGCCCACCTAGCCCTATGTGCCCATCTTGCCCTTACAGCTTGCCCTTGTGGCGTTGCCCACCTAGCCCTATGTGCCCATCTTGCCCTTACAGCTTGCCCTTGTGGCGTTGCCCACCTAGCCCTATGTGCCCATCTTGCCCTTACAGCTAGCCCTTGTAGCTTTGCCCACCTAGCCCTATGTGCCCATCTTGCCCTTACAGCTAGCCCTTGTGGCGTTGCCCACCTAGCCCTATGTGCCCATCTTGCCCTTACAGCTTTGCCCACCTAGCCCTATGTGCCCATCTTGCCCTTACAGCTAGCCCTTGTGGCGTTGCCCACCTAGCCCTATGTGCCCATCTTGCCCTTACAGCTTTGCCCACCTAGCCCTATGTGCCCATCTTGCCCTTACAGCTAGCCCTTGTGGCGTTGCCCACCTAGCCCTATGTGCCCATCTTGCCCTTACAGCTTTGCCCACCTAGCCCTATGTGCCCATCTTGCCCTTACAGCTAGCCCTTGTGGCGTTGCCCACCTAGCCCTATGTGCCCATCTTGCCCTTACAGCTTTGCCCACCTAGCCCTATGTGCCCATCTTGCCCTTACAGCTTGCCCTTGTGGCGTTGCCCACCTAGCCCTATGTGCCCATCTTGCCCTTACAGCTAGCCCTTGTGGCGTTGCCCACCTAGCCCTATGTGCCCATCTTGCCCTTACAGCTTTGCCCACCTAGCCCTATGTGCCCATCTTGCCCTTACAGCTAGCCCTTGTGGCGTTGCCCACCTAGCCCTATGTGCCCATCTTGCCCTTACAGCTAGCCCTTGTGGCGTTGCCCACCTAGCCCTATGTGCCCATCTTGCCCTTACAGCTAGCCCTTGTGGCGTTGCCCACCTAGCCCTATGTGCCCATCTTGCCCTTACAGCTAGCCCTTGTGGCGTTGCCCACCTAGCCCTATGTGCCCATCTTGCCCTTACAGCTTGCCCTTGTGGCGTTGCCCACCTAGCCCTATGTGCCCATCTTGCCCTTACAGCTTGCCCTTGTGGCGTTGCCCACCTAGCCCTATGTGCCCATCTTGCCCTTACAGCTAGCCCTTGTAGCTTTGCCCACCTAGCCCTATGTGCCCATCTTGCCCTTACAGCTAGCCCTTGTGGCGTTGCCCACCTAGCCCTATGTGCCCATCTTGCCCTTACAGCTTTGCCCACCTAGCCCTATGTGCCCATCTTGCCCTTACAGCTTGCCCTTGTGGCGTTGCCCACCTAGCCCTATGTGCCCATCTTGCCCTTACAGCTAGCCCTTGTAGCTTTGCCCACCTAGCCCTATGTGCCCATCTTGCCCTTACAGCTAGCCCTTGTGGCGTTGCCCACCTAGCCCTATGTGCCCATCTTGCCCTTACAGCTTTGCCCACCTAGCCCTATGTGCCCATCTTGCCCTTACAGCTA
>CAUJGJ010000242.1:4688358-4695858 GCA_963170055.1 Halisarca cf. caerulea | reverse complement strand
AGTGTGAGAATTTACCTTATCCAGGAACTCATCCACTCCAGCTATGAGATCACCTCTGTTACGAGCCTTGTAGGCAACGTCTCTGAACACCTGAGGAGTGGGAGTGGGTGAGAGAATAAGGGCATGTGGGCATAAATGTCATATACGTACATATACGTACATGTACATATATGTACGTATGTACATACTTAGGAATGTACATGCACACACACACACACACACACACACACACACACACACACACACACACACACACACACACACACACACACCTCGTCAGCCATGAGTGTGGAGACGGAGCGGCCAACCTCGTGGAAGCGAGACCTGTTACCAACTGGACCAAGAAGAATGAAGAGAAAGCGAGTTGGAATGGGAACCTCTGTGAGATCTCCTAACAGAACAGCATTGGCGAGACGAACAAAGGCAATCAGGGGTTTTTCGAGGTAGTCAACCTCTCCAACAAGAACATTGGATGCTTCTGCTCCTTGGGGGATCTTACGAAGGAGCTTGGACTTTGGATGCTGAAGGAAAACGAAATGATGGCAATTCACCAACAAAAACATCACGTTGCGTGTGTGTGTGTGTGTGTGTGTGTGTGTGTGTGTGTGTGTGTGCGTGTGTGTGTGTGTGTGTGTGTGTGTGTGTGTGTGTGTGTGTGTGTGCGTGTGTGTGTGTGTGTGTGTGTGTGTGTGTGTGTGTGTGTGTGTGTGCAAGCAACATAATGGAGTACACATACATTATTATATACTGAGAGGAACTAGATTGAGTGGCAGAGGTCAGGTACGTACGTACGTATGTATTTGGTACCTAGCAAAGGCTGTTCTGGGTCTTTCAATCACCCTGGGCCACACAGGCAAGGGGAACGGTGCCTGGTGCCGTGGGGTACAGACACCAAGTGATGAGGCAGAACTTGCACCTTTGGAGCCAGTCAGACTACAACTGGAAGACAGATGGCTACCATTAAACCACCTCAGAGGAGAACACTTCCCGGATATTTCACTGTTTATCCTTTAAGGGTTGCACCTCTCCTTTCACCTTGAAGGTCACGGAGGGAAGAAAATATTCTGTCTGGTAAACCCTCTGGTTTTCCCTCCCCCTTCATCTCAACCCCTCCCCCTCTCTATTACCCTTCCTTCGTCCCACCTTCCCCCCCTCAATTATCCTCCTCCTTTACCCTCCATCACCCACTTACTGTATATCACACACACACACACACACACACACACACACACACACACACACACACACACACACACACACACAATGCTGAAGTACATACGTACATGCACTATACAGACACACACGGAGATACTGTCCCGGACACAAGTGTACGTACACATGGATGTAGTCTCAGGTACGTATGTGCAGCAATGGTTCACCTTATACTGTTGCTCCTCTCCTTCGGTTCCTGTGATGGTGATGTCGGGTGGAGCATTGAGGTCGCTGCGGGAATTTTGGGGGGATCCCCTTGCCGACCCCGACAACCAGGGAATACGGGAGCTCAAGTTGCTGACCAGAGACAATGAACGATCTGTGTAGACGACAGATGTACACACCATGAGAATGGGGAACTATACAAAAGGCTCACTGGAACACGGCACTAGCCAGGATCTCCCATATGTTTAAGTATGTACTAGTTATCACATGGCTCCTTTGGGAGTAACCAGTTTACTGACAAGAAGGACCGAGGGAGGAGGTCAGTAAATATGCTGCTCCCTAAAGAAGCCATGTGGTAACTACCTTATCTTCTTTTGTCGCCTCTGAAGCAGCTGCTCTGCCTATATTAGTATGTTGTGTACAGCCTGACAGGACCTTCTGCACAATCCAATTAACTTACATAAATGACAACACTCAGCTTCAATGTACTACATACCTAGTGCAATAATGTGTCACAGGGGCTCCATAGTCTTGCATAGCCAGACCTGCTCTCGCTGCCATTTGTAGGCAATGGCGAGATTGGGTCTGGCTACACAAGACTAGGGGCTCCAGGAATGTGCATTACGCAACCCTCCAACCAATGACAGCACCATTGACCTGCCCCCTCCCCCTGCGAGACCAGCCTACTGTAGTAACATCCTTACTCTGCCAGTTACCACACTATCCATGATTTTCATAACTTACTGCATATACGTACATACGCAGTGGTAGAAATAACACTTAACCTTTGCTAGGACAAATGGCTGACCCAGTATTTTATTGGTAGGACACTTTGAAGATTGGTCAGCCATTTCCTAACCATCATAAATTATGTTGGACATATGTACGTACATGCGTAATACAAAGGAATCTTTAGCACTGAACCTTGAGATTGGCAAAACAAATTGACGCTCAACTGTAATATACCCAATAACAGAGACTCAGCTCTCAGTTATTTAGCCAGCCCAATGGCTGACCAAACTCAATTTTTGTCAGCCATATTTGTGTTTTGCTCTGAAAATGGCAGATGGCAGACTGCTATTTCTAGCCCTGCATACGTAGTAATATATATAATACATAATTTATTGCACATACATACATAGTAACTTCAATATTGCACACTAATCTTTGCACAGTAAAATCTCAATGATTAGAATCGTGATCAGAATACTTGGCTCGAAAACACTCCTCCGCGGTGAATTTCTACAGACATCCTCAGTGAATGTTCTACTATGAAAATCCAACCCCTCCGTTTTAGTGAAATTCTAATATTCATAGTGAAATTTCAGGGTTTCCGTGGGTTTGCCACGCAGAGATTCCCTGTATATTAGGAACAGAGCAATATCTGGTGTTTGTACAATAGTTCTTCCTACTTCTCCATTTTGGGGAGAACCCTGATATTAACAGGACTGATCTACAACAAGGAATGATGGGTGCTGAATCTCTGCACTGCAAATTACAGGGTTCTCCCTTCACTAATGACAATGGTTTTTGCCTATTAACAGAAGGGTTTACCTCTCAAAGTGATGTGTAGATTGCTTGACGACAGATTATCGTTCTCCGCCTGACAACTGGCATTGTCCTTGAAATCCTCCAACTTTCTTGGATTTGAGTTTGTTCTCTTCATGTCTGCAAAGTGTTTGATGTGACGAAGTATCTCGTTCTCCTTCTGGTCCTGGTGGTGGTGATGAGGGATGAGGAGGGCCTCTCGTACCTTCTCTCGAGCGTCTTCTTTAAGTTGATCCGTGGAGACCAGGTTGTCAAGGACAATATCTGCATAGCAACACAAAAAACAGTTTGTCAGTAAGTGTCCGTGTGTAAGTGCTACATTCCAACCCAGTATCTGATACCCCAACCAAGTGTACAGTAATTGACAATTGATATGCAGAATTTGCTTAGTACATACCTCAAAGGGAAGACTAAATCAGTACTTCTTATCTGAGGTACTTACTATCAGGACAGATTTATGTACTGTATGTATAGGAGGGACAGAATGAGGAGTACTTACGTACTATCCAGGAGTGCTCACTAACCAGGAGTACTTACTAACCAGGAGTGCTCACTAACCAGGAGTGCTCACTAACCTAGGTACTTACTATCCAGGAGTGATCACTAACCTAGGTACTTACTATCCATGAGTGATCACTAACCCAGGTACTTACTATCCAGGAGTGCTCACTAACCCAGGTACTTACTATCCAGGAGTGATCACTAACCCAGGTACTTACTATCCAGGAGTGATCACTAACCCAGGTACTTACTATCCAGGAGTGCTCACTAACCCAGGTACTTACTATCCAGGAGTGCTCACTAACCCAGGTACTTACTATCCAGGAGTGATCACTAACCCAGGTACTTACTATCCAGGAGTGCTCACTAACCCAGGTACTTACTATCCAGGAGTGCTCACTAACCCAGGTACTTACTATCCAGGAGTACTCACTAACCCAGGTACTTACTATCCAGGAGTGCTCACTAACCCAGGTACGTACTATCCAGGGGTGCTCACTAACCCAGGTACTTACTATCCAGGAGTGCTCACTAACCCAGGTACTTACTATCCAGGAGTGCTCACTAACCCAGGTACTTACTGTCCAGGAGCACTAACCCAGGTACTTACTATCCAGGAGTGCTCACTAACCCAGGTACGTACTATCCAGGAGTGCTCACTAACCCAGGTACTTACTATCCAGTAGTGCTCACTAACCCAGGTACTTACTGTCCAGGAGCACTAACCCAGGTACTTACTATCCAGGAGTGCTCACTAACCCAGGTACTTACTATCCAGGAGTGCTCACTAACCCAGGTACTTACTATCCAGGAGTGCTCACTAACCCAGGTACTTACTATCCAGGAGTGCTCACTAACCCAGGTACTTACTATCTAGGAGTGCTCACTAACCCAGGTACTTACTATCCAGGAGTGCTCACTAGCCAAGGTACTTATTAAGTATGTAAGTTTTACTGTATGCTAATCATGTACAAGATATACGTACATACGTATGTAGTTACGTACATATGCACATGCACATACACACCCATACACACACACACACACACACACACACACACACACACACACACACACACACACACACACACACACACACATGCGCACACGTACACATACACACACACAGGTCTAACCTGCAATGTGAGCGAGGTTGGTGGCATCCACATCCAAGAGAACAGTTCCATGGAGTAGGTTACTTCTCAGCTCAAACAAACTATGAAGGGACAACGTCGCAACATGAGGTTTGCTCCACTTGTCTCCTTCCTCCTCAACATCCTCTTCAAACTTCAACCACCTGAAGGAAAAAAACGATTTGTCAACATCCCCTAATTCACACACACACACACACACACACACACACACACACACACACACACACACACACACAGAGATGCACGCATACACACATATGTACACACACACACACACACACACACACACACACACAGATGCATGCATACACACATATGTGTTTTTTTTTTTTTTGTTGGCCACCAAATTAATTAATTAATCTTTACAACAAGGTAAAGTTCAAATAGACAAATATGTAATAGTTATTATTGTTCAAATAGACAAAATATGTACAATATTGTTTAGATGGAAAATCTTCCTTCTGTGACAGCTAGTGGTATACTGTCACAGACCTTGCTTGCATGATGGCGGCTGGATCGGGCTCCACGAAGGCACATAATTGCGGATCTCATCAATGAGAAGCTGATTTGGCATCTGATCAATCCCATTGTTGTGGCATACTTGGCCTGTCGTTTGTTTGCCAGGAGAGAAGCCAATCTAGCAAAGAAAGTCTTCGCAAGCCTTCCCATGCCCCCAGAGGTACTAAACACAAGTGGAGTGAAAGTGCCGTGCTCAATCTCCAAGATTCTTTGTTCATAGCAGCGCTTCTTCTTCTTTTCTTCTCGTTTGTAGCAGGATTCAAGAGTTGTCCGTCGATTTGACTGTGCGTTAGGGTTAAATACCTTAATGTCAAAAAATGCACATTGACGGTTGGATCCCCAAAATCCTCTTGCTTTGATGTCTGATCTGGCATGCTCTTCACGATTGGCAGTTGCATAGTCAAGGTTTTCTCCTTCCAACGGTTGCAGCAGGGGTTCAATGGAGACATCATGACACACTTCAGAAAGGAGATCGCCTGTGAAATCCCTCAACTCATTGTGCCTTATGCTTGGGAAGGCTCCTTTTGGACAATTCAGGGCATGGTCCACAGAGAAAGAGCTGCCACACTCACATTTTGATGGCAATCTGTCTGGAGGCCATCCATATCTCAGGCACAATGCATCCCTAAATTCCCCCTTGTGCATCGCAAAGCCATGATCTTCAATAGGCAAGGCCGTCAGCCAGCTTGACGACCCCTTCTCACTTGTCAGTTCTGTAGATCTTCTCAAGTTGTCTGGTAATATCATATTCTTCATCTCTTCATTATATTTCTGTCTTCTATGTTGCTTGATTTGCAACTTCCTTCGGGTTGCAAATACACACATATGTACACACACACACACACACACACACACACACACACACACACACACACACACACACACACACATATATACAGTTTGGGTCCCTACAAAATGGCACACATCTCTCCCAGTAGGACAGGATTCCAGCAATACAGGATTCTACTTCAGCAAAACAATCAGTGGAGGTGTAGTTGCAAAAATAAGGCAGGCATTAGGCAGCCATTTTGTGAGTGAACTATTGTAACAACACAATTTTGCATTTTCCAAAAAATGCATCCCTACCACTTCCACAGACACTATGTGTACATTATATTCCCCACAAAGAGTTCCTCCCTCAGGAATGTGTGGTATGACAGGGCTTCAGTCTTGCAATTGCACCCCATAACCCCCTGACATCACACAGGGGAATAAAGACCAGCTTCCCACACTTTCCTACTGTACATACATACATACATACATACATACATACATACAAATGCCTCAACACAGGTATGTAGGCTAGTCCACACAAGACAAAAAGATACAAACATACATTGTAAGCACAGAATACATACATGAGTGGTTACACACATACACACACACACACACACATGCACACACACACACACACACATGTACACACACACACACACACACACACACACACACACACACACACACACACACACACACACACCACAAGCTAAGTACTCAAGCACATAGACATTCCTCTCACGTCACACAAAAACCACACCCCGAGGCAGCATGCACACCCACCTGGCTGTTTCCTTCCAGATGGGCTGACCGTGATGAGTGCAGAGTTCTTCCAATTCCGTGAACACTTCGTGTGATTCACATGCACTCTCCACATCTTCTCCGCCCAGGATGAACTTGACACGATCACAAGGATCAGCTGGTGTCTTTGGTGGCTCACAGGGGACTTCAAAAACAAGTCCATCTAGATGCACAGAGAAAATTCCATAGGTTACACTGCAGTCACATGACAATCACACTGCAATCACATGCCCGTCACACCGTGGATAGTGGCATTAGGTCATATGATAGTCACACCACAATCACATGATAGCTGCTCGTGTGGCAGCTGATCACCAGCACCATCAGCACCTCTCAGCACCTCTCAGCACCTGTCAGCACCTGTCAGTACCTGTCAGCACCTGTTAGCACCTGCTCATACATACACTATGTTATGACCTAACCTGTGCATGTCAGTACACACGTATACGTACGTACATATGTGTTCATAGTAGTGTACATGACATAGTGAACATACTATCAGATTCACAAGGGATGCGAATAATTTGGCAGTAATTTGAGCAATCCAACCATTTACATACATAATCTGATTGTGTATGCGCATAGATATGCACACCCACACACATTCATGAGTCTGTGTGCCTACACACGCACACACACACACACATATACACACACACACACACACACACACACACACACATACACACACACACATAAACGCATATATGCATACAGAGCAATACAGTAGATGGAGGGGGGGGGGGGGGGGGGGGAGAAGGGAGCTCAACAGAAAGACATACAATACTGGATGAGTATGTACACACACACACACACACACACA
>CAUJGJ010000242.1:4655858-4675858 GCA_963170055.1 Halisarca cf. caerulea | reverse complement strand
TGTATCCATACATGTGTGTGTGTGAGCATGCGCGCGCGTGTGTGTGTGTGTGTGTGTGTGTGTGTGTATGTGTGTGCGTGTATGTGTGTGTGTGTGTGTGTGTGTGTGTGTGTGTGTGTGTGTGAGCATGTGCGTATGAGTGTGTGTGTGTGTGTGTGTGTGTGTGTTCATATGCACATGCATGTAATTGAATACGTACGTATGTGTATACATATGGTTGATTGTACAGCATATCCATAACCCTACCAACCAAGGTGTGCTGACGCTTGTGACTTCACTTCACACACAATGAAGCATGCAAGCATACACCCCAGTGGTCAAATCTACGTACTTCTGACGGACTTCCAGAAGGTAGACTCCTGTGCGTGATCGTGCTTCTTTTGGAGAACTTGCATGAGAAGATATGCATCCTCGTTGTCCATGTGTCTGGCATGAACCACCTCATCCAGTATGGAGAGAACAGTGGTGGGGAAGTCAACCATGTCTTCTCTATCGAACAAGAAGATGCCTTCTTTAATGGCCTGCTTTACAATCTGCAGGCTGTGAAACTCCAAAGAGGACACATGCGGTAGACTCCATTGACCACTTTCTTCATCAAAATCCTGTTCGTAGTTCATCCAACGCGCAGTTTCCTTCCAAAACAGCTCATTATGATTGCTAGACAATAGTTCCGATAATTCAATGTACACCTAGTAAGCAGAAACAATAACAGTATGATCATTCATAAAATGAGAAATTATTTCATTAAAATTGACCTCACATTATAAATAAATATTGACAATTACATTGTCAAGAAAAAATCAAGTCATTAATTGGTCTGATCGAGTCCTCGGGTCTGATGTCTCTTAGCACAACAGCTAGCTGCAGTTGTCAAGTCCGAACATGCTTTGAAATTGTATCATGAAAATAACACGGAATAACTTGCATCTTGAGATTCCGTGAAATGCGGCACTTGAATCGTAGTCTTACGGCGCTTTCTCCTCAGCTCGCACGCAGGTTGGGTAGACAGTAGTCTCGTACCCAGACCCACTTCCGCCCGCCATTTTATTTGGGCGGGCGGAAGTGGGTCTGGGTACGAGACTAGGTAGACAGCGCCTCTTCTTCCTGCACAAGCGCCGCCATATTCTACGGGCGCTTGTCGTTTAATAAACGTGTTCGTGAGGAAGACCAAAGAGGGTACATTGTAGTGTCTTTATTGTGGATCTATACTTCCAACTGTACCTCCTTAGCAACACTTCTCGATTTTCCTACTGCTTTACGTGGTTTGGCGCCATTTGTCTACTCTCCCATTGAATCATCTACTTCTTCACTTGAAAGCATGACTGATACAACGGAAGATTTGGCGGGCCTAGGCCCCCAACAAGATAACACAGTTGAGCCAGAGTCACAAAAAAGTGCTAGTCTTGAAGAAAGTCAAGCAGAAGTCATCTCTGCTAGTAGTTTGCCATCCCTTCAAGCTCAATTATCAAACGACTCCCAACCCGCTTCTCCGGGGCTTGACCATCTCTTAAAGCAATCTAGTTTCACGCCACAGAGCACGGAGAAGATCATCTCTTCTTTGGAAGCAATGTCTCCTGGTATATCCAGCAGACTTGGTTGGTCCTTTCTGTCATCTTTGTCACCAAAGACCTCCTCTGAACAGGATGCCAGTCTGACCGAGATGTCCACTCCGGCTACTGGAACACCCATTACTCCAACTCCCTTCTCTTCCATTTTGAAAGGTGGGAGACATCCACACAAGGAGTATATGTGATGATAATGAATCTTTTGAATCCTTTAACAGGTTGCTCCTTGTGAATTTGCAGCAATATCATGTTAGTCTCGCATAGCCAGACCCAATCTCGCACTGCAAATGGTGGCGAGAGTGGGTCTGGCTATGTGAGACTAATATCATGTGTTTGCACCAGTTGCATGAAAGTTCTACCTTTAGCCATTGCTGATGTTATGTCACATGACTGTCACATGAAAATTATGGATCTAGTGATAGGCGATGTTTGTAATGGTTGTTACTGTTATCATGTCACATGCATGTCACATGATAATTATGGATCTACTAATAGGTAATGTTTGTAGTGGTTGTTACTGCTGTGTCACATGCGTGTCACATGATAACTTTGCAGGGTTCTCAGCATCTTCGTTGGGCAGCACACCAAGTGTACCGGACAGTGTGGGGGTTACCCCACTGAGGGGAATTTCCCTGGATTCTGTTATGAGTTTACCTGAGAGCACTCCGGCCACACCTCCTGGAGGTGTGACAGGGGACACCCCAGTAAGAAAACCACTTGGTAAAGAAGCCAGAGTGTCCCTGCGAGGAACCAAACGTACCAAAAGTGATGAAATTGTGATCAAAGCAGGTGGTGACACACGTCAGGTAAAAAGATCAAAATCCGAGAGCTTGTCTGCTCTTAAAAAGGTGAGCCAGAAGTGATACATACATATGGGCAGAATCCTTAATAATAATAATAACATTTTCTTACTTAAACTGTATGAGCTATTAGCCAGAGGCTACTGTTTAAGCCCCCAGTATCCCGCACTCTCGCTCACACACACACAACTGCAGTAGGTCATCTTCTCTTTTATTCCCACTTTGGTGGCAGGGGGTTGCAGGGGGAAAAAAACACCAAATGACATGCAGGTGGAAAAAAACACCAAATGACATGCAGGTGGAAATGGTGCCCTCTGCTCAGTGCTTAGCTTCCAGTGCTAACCTACTGAGCCACCAGCACCCCCCCCCCCCCCCCCCATGATCCTTGTGATGATAATTGATAGAACTGTTTCATTATTTGGGCCAGCAAATTAGTGTACGTATATTTGTAGAAATTCAACTCGGGTCTATTCTAGGTTGTGGTTGATGTGTGAGTTTCTTACTTGTTACTGCAATTATGTATTTGTCCTTTATGTTATATTGTTTTTGATGAACATAATTGTAACTTAACAATTTCACAAGAATTTATGATCACATTGAGAGAATGACTTCTTCCTGTTTAGAGTACTGCTCCTAAAATGGACAAGCGTTCTGGAAGAAACTTGGGTTCTGTGAGTTTACCCGCAAAATTCTTGATGGTAGCTCTCTGAGGTATGTACGTGATACGTATGTGTCCTGTGTCTTCTTCAGGTGCAGGCCTGTGTGAAGGATTTGGGAAGGTGGAGGGCAACTGATGATGTACTCCTCATCAGTGCTGTTGAGCAGGTTTGCCAATCAGCCTTTGTACCATTGTCATGTGACCATTGTCATGTGACCATTGTCATGTGACCATTGTCATGTGACCATTGTCATGTGACCTTCACAATGGTCTCTATAGATGCGTAGGTTGTCCTTGTATACAGGTAGTCTTTACGGCAGGTGTCCCCTTTGCACTTTGGGGCCAGAAAAATAGCAGTCTGCCAAATGTCTGTTATTTCCCAAACAAAACATGAATATGGCTGACTGAAATTGACTTGTGTGACCTTTTGGCTGACGAGTATTTTATTGTACAGTGAGACCTCACTTATCTGCACCTCAGATATCCACTTTCCTCACCTCCCAAGCAACAGCTATTATTGGAGCAAATCTGCAATAGTCCTACTGTACACTATACTACTGCTCCCTCATTTGTCCAGTTCCCTCACTTTATCCACAATTTCATCCAGAACAGATGTGTGCAGATAAGTGAGGTCTGACTATACAAATTCTCAGAAGTATTGGAACAGCGAGTTTAGACTCCGAAACCAACAATTGCTAACAATGTCATTTTGATGTGTCTGAAACTTTTGGCAACCACACAGTAAGCTCACATGATTTCAGTATTGGAGATTACATCGTGTGTGCATGCTTACCTATGACCAGTAGAAATGGCTGACCTACCAACATATGTAGCATGGAGTCAGCCATTTTTTCATGCAGAAGTCAAATTCTATTTCCACCACTGCACTGTACATCATTCTGCCTATGCATGTACATATGTGCTGCTCTCCATACTACCTATGTATGTATGTATGTGCTGCTCTCCATACTGCATATGTATGTATGTATGTGCTGCTCTCCATACTGCATATGTATGTACCTGTACATATGTGCTGCTCTCCATACTGCCTATGCATGTACATATGTGCTGCTCTCCATTCTACCTATGCATGTACATATGTGCTGCTCTCCATACTGCCTATGTATGTATGTATGTGCTGCTCTCCATACTGCATATGTATGTACCTGTACATATGTGCTGCTCTCCACACTGCCTATGTATGTATGTATGTGCTGCTCTCTACACTCATTGCTGTGTACATACTGCATACATGTATATGTACTGATCTCTTGCTAGACTAATGATCTTGCGGCGGTCTATGCTGGAGTGAAGTTCTCCTGCAAGTTCACACTGAAGGAGATTGAGGCCAGATGGCAAGCACTTCTGTATGACAAGCACATATCAAAGTAAGTACATACGTACATATCTGTATGGGTATCTGTTTCTGTCCATTGGTTACGTTTTTTGAATGTTATTTTTATTTTTTTTTGTGTATGGGGTAGTTTATTTTTTTTTCCCTGCTTGTTAAATACATGTAGTTGTTTGTATACTTGTCATTTTGGAGTTTCTAGTGTGTGTGTGTGTGTGTGTGTGTGTGTGTGTGTGTGTGTGTGTGTGCGTGTGTGTGTGCGTGTGTGTGTGCGCGTGTGTGTGTGCGTGTGTGTGTGCGTGTGTGCATGCATGCGCGTGCGCATGTGTGTGTGTGCATGTGTGTGTGCATGCGTGCGCGTGCTTGTGTGTGTGCATGTGGGTGTGGGTGTGGGTGTGTCTGCTTACAATATATGCATTTGTCTGACATCCTATCACAGACTGGCAATGCAGGCTGTCCAGGCCCTCCAACCTGGAGTACTGGTATCAGAGTCACAGTCCATACCGTGGAGCGAGGAGGAGGAGAGTCTACTCAGTACAGTACCCTCTGTGAGCTAGTGTGTTGATGTCACATGACTGTCACATGTTGAGACAGCATTAATTTTAATCATATGACTATTGCATGATTCTAGCTAAAGTCACTGTGTTCATGTGTCTGTCACCTGGTCACAAGGGATTTGATCATGTGACTGTCACCTGATCACAAGGGAGTTAATCATGTGACTGTCACCTGATTGTACTAGAGTTTGTCATATGATTGTCACATGATTGGGCATAGTGATGGTAGTAACATCGATTTGGTTGTTCTCTCACTGTCAATGCACACAAGCACATTCATACTACATGGCACATATGTACATTGATGTAGCAATCTTCTCTATAGACTCATCTGGGAGAATTGAAGACTTTTCAGACCCTGCTGGAAGACAATGTTAGCACCTTCCACCTAAGTAGAAGCCCCCGGGCTCTTCAGTATCACTGGGCTCTTATGAGACACTTCTGTCTTCTCTGTGACCAGGATGGTGAGTGCTAGCAACTGTCTCCTTTACATTCTTGTTCCCTCTCATACATTAGTCCACACTCACTCCTCCACACGTCTTCATTCTTACTCACTCAATCCTTGCTCACCACTCATTCTCCACTCACTCCTCCACACGCCTTCATTCTTACTCACTCACTCCTTACTCACCACTCATTCTCCACTCACTCCTCCACACGCCTTCCTTCTTACTCACTCAATCCTTGCTCACCACTCATTCTCCACTCACTCCTCCACACGTCTTCATTCTTACTCACTCAATCCTTGCTCACCACTCATTCTCCACTCACTCCTCCACACGCCTTCCTTCTTACTCACTCACTCCTTGCTCGCCACTCATTCTCCACTCACTCCTCCACACACCTTCATTCTTACTCACTCACTCCTTGCTCACCACCCATTCTCCACTCACTCCTCCACACGCCTTCCTTCTTACTCACTCAATCCTTGCTCACCACTCATTCTCCACTCACTCCTCCACATGTCTTCATTCTTACTTACTCAATCCTTGCTCACCACTCATTCTCCACTCACTCCTCCACACGCCTTCATTCTTACTCACTCACTCCTTGCTCACCACCCATTCTCCACTCACTCCTCCACACGCCTTCATTCTTACTCACTCAATCCTTGCTCACCACTCATTCTCCACTCACTCCCTGCTCTCTCTTCACCCCTCACCCCCTCACCCACACTCCTCACTCTCTCCCCTCCCATCACACACAGTGGGGTACATCCCAGCTGATGTCAACCTAACCAGCTTCAATGAATGGGAGGAGGAAGTGGATGACAGTGAACTGATGTGAGTATGGACATGTGTAGGATAATGTATGGACCCACTGATTTGTAATGAAAAGATCTACCTGTTTGTGATGGATTGTAGATGGATCTGTTTGTGGTGGAGTAGATGGATCCATCTGTTTATGATGGAGTGTAGATGGAACTGTCTGTTTGTGATAGATGGTACCATCTGCTTGTGATGGAGTGTTGATGGATATGTTTGTGATGGATGGAACCATCTGCTTGTTGTGGAGTGTAGATGGATCTGCTTGTGATGGAGTGTAGATGGATCTGTTTGTGATAGGGTGTGGATGGATCTGTTTGTGATGGATCTGCTTGTGATGGAGTGTAGATGGATCTGCTTGTGGAGGACGGATCCATCTGTTTGTGGTGGTGTAGATGGATCTGTTTGTGATGGAGTGTAGATGGATCGGTCTGTTTGTGATAGGGTGTGGATGGATTCATCTGTTTCATACGATGTTTTTTTTTACTTTAGGAAACCACGAACACAAAGTGAAGAAGCACTGGATCACGGTACAAATGTACACACACACACACACACACACACACACACACACACACACACACACACACACACACACACACACACACACACACACACACACACACACACACACACACACACACACACACACACACACACACACACACACACACACACACACACACACATGGACACGCATGCATAGACACTTTGGTTTTTGGTTGGTTTGTGTACATACACAGGGTTCTGTCTAGGATGAAATTGGGGGGGAGCTTCATTATTACAGTGCTTGCCGCCTGTACAAGACACGATCGTAGTAGATTTTAATGCATGTATTGTATCTATGTGGCAGGCTTTCTTCAGGGTAACAACAATGGGGCCAATAGCAAACAGATGGAAGCGGCAGATATGTACGTACGTACTTGGTACCCTAGCTATCTATGAAACACATGCAGTGCAGTGATGTATGCCGTATGTAGGAGTTTATAACTAGGGGAGAAGGGTCTGGGGTATGCTCCCCCGGGGAAAATTTGAGTTTTCAGGTTATGGAAGGTGGTATCTGAGGCCATTTTATAGACCATTCAAGGTTGATTTGGACACTCAAGTAGGGCCTTTTCTGTAGTCATTTGCATTGCAGCTGGAATTGTTTGGGGTGGAAGCTCCCCCCCCCCCCCCCCCCCCCCCCCCCCCCCCACTGGATAGAACCCTGATACATGAGGTATACACAGGGACAGAATGAGGAGTACTTACTATCCAGGAGTATGTACTAAACCAGGTACTTACTAAGCAAGTTCCTCTGTGTGTACATTTCACTGTATTATAGCCAAGGAGGTACAGTTTGTGTCATCTGGTGAAGCTCTGCCTCAATCTCTCTTTCAATTGTTTACCTTCAGAGTTGGTCATAGCTGACAGGAAGGCCAAGAGGGAGATTGCTTTTCTTGAAAAAGACATTCAAAAATGGGAACAGGTCCTTGGGATTGAAGAGTACCGTAAGTTTAGGCTCTATACATGTGTACATATGAGTGTACTTACATATACACGTACAGCACACACATACATGTGCATGTACATGTGTATGCACCCACACACCCACACACATACACACACACACACACACACACACACACACACACACACACACACCATATACACACACACGCGCACGCACACACACGCACGCACACACTTTTATACTTCTCAGAATCTAACGCCCTCAATGCCCCAGATTTCCCACCTGGTGTGCTGGCTGTATTCAAAGGTCAGAGTACTGCATATGAAATGAAGACAAAGGAAATCACTATCGGCAGAGGTTCACTGGGAGGTGAGAAAGTGGACATCGATTTGATGCACGAAATGCCAAACAACAAGGTCTCAAGGAAACAGGTTTGTGAAGTGTGTGTGTGTGTGTGTGTGTGTGTGTGTGTATGTGTGTGTGTGTGTGTGTGTGTGTGTGTCTGTGTGTGCGTGTGTGCATGTGTGGTGTGTGTGTGTGTGTGTGTATGTGTGTGTGTGTGTGTGTGTGTGTGTGTGTGTGTGTGTGTGTGTGTACATGTGTAGTGTGTGTGTGGACATGCACATGTACATACACATGCATGTGCACATGTGTGTGTGTGTGTGTTTGTATTTGTGTACATCTGTGAGCTCAATGGTTGTCTGATTACAGGCAGTGGTTAAGTTTGACAAAAATGGAGACCTTGTGCTGAAGAACATTGGCAGGAGACCAGTGTATGTACATGGTAGACCGGTTCTTACTGGCCAGAGCACAAAACTGGAGCATCGGCAAATAGTTGAGGTGTGTGTGTGTGTGGGAGGGGGGGGGGGTGCATGAATGTTTATATTAATTTTATGTTATATGTGTGTGTTTTACACACAATATAGTTTGTGCTTGTTATGAAATGATTGTCAACCATTGCATGATAGTCATATGATCGAACGTTGGTCCTTCGTTGTGCAGATCTGCAACATTGTCCTCACTGTCTACATGAAGCAGTCATCACCTCAAGAAAAGGAAGAGGAGTCTACCCACCACTCATAGTCCAACTTTGCTACCTCTCTCTCCTCGAGATTTGCATGCCATTTTATTTCTTTATACTGAATTGTGCAGCAGTCAGTGCTTTTTATGTCCATTACAGATGTAGGGATTTTGAAGACACAGCTGGTGTTGACGTTAATCTCTTTCCCATGTACAGTATTTACACATGTTTTGATGGTGAATTTCTCCAAATAGCTGATAATTCCAATTGGATTAGTTTCTAATGTCTTTCAGTGCTGGGGTGAGACACATTAGGACTGACTCTGCTACCAGTTGTAACTGGATCTGACTGGGTCTAACTTGTGAGACACTTTGATGGGGTGCCAGCTGCCACAAGGTGTGATAAGCATGTAATGTTATAAACACAAATGATTGCATTAGCCTGTCAAACTTCCTCATTAGTTGACTGGTCACCAGATGCCTGAACTTCCAGGCTGTGTGAATTTCACGAACACCGCATTGGGACCCGATTTCTCCTAAGACACCCTAGGCATATGCCTGCAGACTATGTTCTGACCCTTTCTTGTTAGATGTAAATGCACAATGTTATGTCTGTTGGTAGAAAATGGCGGAATGGGTTGATCTGACTATATGTGAGACATGTGAAGCTGCAATCAAAGAGGGCAACCTCTCTACAAAGAACAAAGGAGTTGAATTTGATATAATGTTATTCATGGATTCCTTGTAGTCTACACAACCCGTCCCTGAAACTAGGTACCTCTGGTGAGCACTTATAACACCATCACGGTGCCATTAGTAGTCATTATGACACCATCATGACTGATCCCTTTAGTGGTCATTATAGACAGCTATAGATTTCACTGTAGTTCTTCTCTTTGGCAGGCATATGATTAACCAAACCGCGCGTTTTCACGTCTATCAAACTTTCCTGATTGGCTCAAACGCACCAATCATAGGACTAGTATAATATTGTTTTCATATCTTTCTGCCGCCATTTTGCGAGTTACAAGTACTTAAAAAAGCTCTTTTACTTAAGTATATTCAGAGCCGTACAGTTGGCATAGAAGCCAAGTGACTGGACTCCGAAACGTAAGACCGTAGGTTCGAACTCTTCAGGCGACCGTTTTTATCTTTTTTTTCTATTACCTAGCTATATAGCGTAACTATAAGTAGCGCTTTAAATAGTAAATATTCAGCAGGTCCCTGATGGCTTAGCGGCTAGCGATGGTGACATGTAGTGCTGAGGTTATGGGTTCGATTCCCTTGTCAGACGGGTTTTTCGGATTTATTTCTGAAAAAAAAAATCCTGTCCCTCAGTGGTCAGTTGCAATACTCCTGTACAAAGAACCGTATGGGGGGAGCTTTGGGTCTCGCAGCTGGTCTCCCACACTACTAGTCTTCTCAATATCCTGAGAGTGAGTGTTAACTCCCTGGACAGCCCTAATGACCTGGGGTCCTCTTTTTTTTTTTTTTTTTTTTTTGTATACACATGCACAGATCAACAAACACACGTACATGCACACATACACACATGTACATAGTGAGCATATGTACAGTATAATGTTACACACCCAGTGGCATCCTTGATGTGTTGTTACATTGGCTAGATCAATCAATCAATGAATTAATAGCCACATGCACAATGGCATATGGCATACAAATAGACAGCATCACATACAGGTCCTACCACCACCACAAACACAAGCTTAAGGTTGACATAATCTATCAATATAGAAGAATGGGGAGAAGCTGAAGGGGGGAAGGAGAGGGAGAAGTGAGGGAGCTAGAGAGAGGTATGCATGGGGTTCGGTATGGAGAGGGAGGGAGAGGGAGATATGGAGAGTGAAAGGTGAGGGAGTGAGGGAGAAGGAAAGGTGAGGGAGGGCAGAAGAGGGAGAGGTGAAGGGAGAGGGAGGGAGAGGGAGAGGGAGAGGTGAGGGAGAGGTGAGGAAGTGAGAGGGAGTGAGGGAGATGGAAGCATGGAGAGGGAGAGGTGAGGGAGGTAGGGAGTTGTAAAGGATCGAGCTAGAGAATGAAGGGAAAATTTTCAGTCTAAGACAGGAATTAATGTGTACTACAAGTATAGGACAAAAGATCATAAACATTTGCCAATAATCAGTTTTGGATGCGCACAACTGAAGGCACTGTTTTCTCAAGAAGCTATAGTGTTACAAACATGCAAGAACATGTTAAATTGTAGTAAGCAAGGGGGAATGGAATAACAGAGGTCACCTATCCCATAAGCAGCGACTAGACTTCTCAACTCCACTCCTACAGGATGTGTTGGCAACTCAACAAGAGAAGTGAATCAGATCTAATCCAGAGGAAGTGAAATTCAATACTATAGTGGTGTGTGTGCATGTGTGCATGCATGCATGTGCGCGCGTGCGTGCGTGTGTGTGTGTGTGTGTGTGTGTGTGTGTGTGTGTGTGTGTTCATCTGTGAGAAAAATTAACAGTGCATAAAATTAATGCATCCACAACACTTTGCAGAAAGTCCATGTGTGTCCACTGTGGATGCGTGTGGTGCTAGTGAGAAATATTTGTCACAGCACCACCATATCCAGTCTATACACAAACACATCCACAGCAAATCATGAACGTTGTGTGTCCATGCATGCACTTTTAATTAGGTAATGTATATGATATAATATTGCTGTGTCAGTTATTATAATAACGTGTACAATTGCACGTATATTTGTGTGACAGTTTTGCATGTGTGCATGTGCAGCATATTATTATATTATGCTCTGTGTGATATGTAGGTGTAAGATCATGATCATTATGCATGCATTCCACATGTATGTGCCCATGTGAGCATGTGAGCATGCATAAAAAATGCATGGAACACGTGTAATTACACGTGTGTGTGTGTGTGCGTGTGTGTGTTGCAATTGTGTGCATGTGTGTGTGTGTCCAGTTTAATTGGTGTGAGGTGCTGGTTATAGTAATCTCTTTTAAGAGCTTAAGACTGTTGCCAGCAGGTGGTGCTTTTGGAAGGATGAAAACTGGGACTCTCAGCAGCTTACAGGTGAAATCATACCTGTCATGCAGCCTTAACCACTGGAAACATTAAATATGACTTGGGTATTTCTTTATCAGACTCTTAGCAGGGTGCTGGTCATTGGCCGGTGCCCTAGATGCTATTAGCCTTGCATGGATATTACCGAGTTTAGGGTTGGGAACCACTGCTGCTGTGAGTTAGGTGGACACGCCACCGCTCTTCAGCTGTAGCCCAGCCCTACCCATCTCGTGGGGCTTGCAACCTCACAGATGGGCAATTCCTGATTGCACCAGGGAGCCATCAGGGATGGTGGAGGCAGCTGGGCCCATATCCAGCGGGTCTCTTCCCCCACTAATGTCTGATGGTTCACCCCCAGTTGGGCCCCTTTGGGGGCCTAACAAGGGGGCCACAATAGCCCGCAATGCAGGCTGTGGTATTACAAGTTGGTATTACAAGTGTGTGTGTGTGTGTGTGTGTGTGTGTGTGTGTGTGTGTGTACGTGGATCGAGAATCGAGAATTGTATATCGAGGATCAAGAATCGTATATTGAGGATTGAGAATCATGCATCGAGGATCGAAAATCAAGGATCCAGTTTCGATACCGAATTTTGTCCACTGTGGCTTTCCATATCAAGTGGCTTTGTAAAGAGGTTTGACTGTACTCCGGTCAGCCTCCTAATCTGACATTTTATCAGTTCCATTGAGTGTTGGATTTAAGAATTATACATACTACTAAACACATTCATGGACGGATCAGTGATTGACTTTAGTTCTATTAATTTTTATGAATATTCTATTTGATTGGTCTTCAATCAATCCCAGGTGTTATAATGTGCATTTTATGCATGCTGGTACTGCGCATACCAGACTTTGGGTGTCATGAATGTCATTAATAACAACTAGTAATACACAGGTGCAGCTATGAATATAGTTACTGATGACCGGTCCCAGAGTTTATGCAGGGCATAATACACATGAACACACAGATCATTGGTATATGATACTGCCCTTTGCCACTAGCCCTGTACCGGTTTTGCAACTTACCCTTGTTCAAAGTGTTTTTGGAGAATCCTTTTTTGATAATGCCTTCTTGTACAATCCTGTGTCAATCCTACATTGGTATAATAATTTATTATTATGATACTGCCCTTTGTCACTAGCCCTGTACCGGTTTTGCAACTTACCCTTGTTCAAAGTGTTTTTGGAGAATCCTTTTTTGATAATGCCTTTTTGCATGATCCTGTGTCAACCCTACATCCTTTTACCATTTTTAAATGGTTTTTATACACCTTTTATACATATAGTCACACCTGATTTATTTGAAAACCTCATTTATCCAACACTGTACTAAGTTGTGTACAATCTATTAGTAACCGGATCTATCCAATACCTGGTTTATCCAACAGATTTTATGAGGAACGGATGTGGTGGGATAAACGAGGGCCCACTGTGTGTACATATAAACCCAACTACATGCATGATTGTTGCAGATTTGTTCCCTCTATTATGGACACATGCCACTGGAACCAAATACCGCACTATACATTGACATAGAACAGATTTAAACCCTGAAATGAGGACATCTCAAAATCAGGACAGTCCTCTCTGGTCCCAAGGTGTCCGGAATAGAGGGGTCCACTGTACATCTGTAGGCATGCATGGATAGACAAGGTCTCATACTGTGTATTGAAATACTGCTACATTCAGTGAAACTTGCTCATAGTACGTATGTACCTCGAAGGGGACTCTGAGACAAAATGAGTATGTACATACTGTCAGCAAGAGCCCGAGGTACTTACTATCAGGGTTGGTTTATGTACATGAGGTATACACAGGGACAGAATGAGGAGTACTTACTATCCAGGAGTATGTACTAAACCAGGTACTTACTATCAGGGTTGGTTTATGTACATGAGGTATACACAGGGACAGAATGAGGAGTACTTACTATCCAGGAGTATGTACTAAACCAGGTACTTACTATCAGGGTTGGTTTATGTACATGAGATATACACAGGGACAGAATGAGGAGCCCGTAATATTCAGGACTGTACATGTACTAATTATAAACTCGGCAGGTACTTAGAATGTAAATTGTACAATAATATTTATTCACAAACAAGCTCATGCATTTCATGCAATATACACAGAAATATTATTATAATGAAACCCATGAACATGTGAGAAGCTCAATCCTCTTTGTTGAGGATAGATTTGTTGGTTTCCACAATTTCCTGAACGTCTTGACTCAGTTTTCGCAATTCTTCTGCCAGTTCCGCTCGGATTACAAACTGTTGCATCAGCACCTGCTCGCCCTCATCCTCCTCTTGAGTAGAATTGTAATTACTCGGTGTAGCTGACCGGACCAAGATGGACGGTATTCCCAGACCAGCAATGTCTGTTTGCTGTTGAGATGGTTGATCTTGATTCAAAATGGCATCTCCACTACCTGGTGGTAATGTAAGAACTGGTGGACAAGGATTTTTACTTTCCAAGCTGTCACTCTGAGAACTTTCGTCAATGTGGTCCAAAGGTTTGTCAGTTTCTCTCATTTCTCCATTTTCTTTCTCAGATGTATCAACTGTACAACTGTGACCACTCTCCCTAAACGGAAGGCTATTTTTACCAAGCAGCACTTCTTTTCCAGGAGAATAGCTTAATTGCCTCTTTGTTTTAACTTTGTTTGGCGGTGCCTTGTCAAGACGTGGTAACGTGGCTGCCTTCGGATTTGGCAAATCTCTTGTCCGTGGCTTCCTCACAAACCTGGGGCTCCCAGTACCCACTGGCAAAGTGTGTGATTTCCTGACATGCTGACTGGCCATGGACACATGATACGGGGACTTGGACAAATCAGAATGCCTGTAGTACATTGCAGAAGGAGATCCTTCCACAAACGGAAGACTTGAAGAATTTGTAGTAGTACTCAGGCCTTTGGTATTCCTGACTCGATTAAGAACGGGGCTGCTGTCAAATTTCCCTCCTTGCTGGAACAAGTCACAAAGAACGGAAATGCTCTTCTTCTCCCTCCTAAGCTTTCCTTTCTCCACTTCAGAAGATTCCCAACTACTGCTGTAAGAATGAGAGAAAGTCTTTGCTCTGGGACGTCTGGATACTCGGTTCGTAGGGCGGGAAACTGTCGGAGAGGACGTCAAACTGCTTGTGGTGCTACTTTCCAAGACCTGGTAACCGACCAGCCCCAGGCTGTCTTCCATCTTCCCTACGGGTGCAAGTCGTTTATGCCGTTCAACAGAAGGATTGGAAGTACCTTTATTTTTGGAATTCTTCGTCTTATTGCTGGAAGAGTTGTCCTTATTTGAAGAGGGAGAGGCGTAGGAGAAACATGGAACAGATAGAGGACTGGATATTCCGCTAACATCTTCTTCCATGTTACCGCCTCTGTGATGCTGCACCATCATAGATGACGACTCAACAAGATGTAGCGCAGCAAAGGCAACCTGTCCTTAGGTTTCCAAAGTGTTGTTGAGCTGTTGAAGGTTGTTTTGCAGCGACTGAAAAGTTTGTTCGGGTGCAGCGCAGGTGTGCATGCCGGCTAGACGAAATTAATCGAATTCATTGAAATACGCCTCCGGACTGCATGTCCCAAGTTCGAATTCCATCTTAATCTCCGTTCCGTGTGGGGAATTTAAATCGGAAACGCACCATGCACCGAAGTGAGAATTGTCACACAACTTAAGAAATAAATCTAAAAAACAGATCATGATTTCTATTAATATAATTCAGTAAATTGAAGGAGTGTAGATTTGACCCAAGATAGTTTAATCACAAATAATTGCAACAACATTTGCTGAATAATAACATCTGAATTCAAGAAAATGTACAGTTGATTTGATACATGAAGCAAAATGATGATTTGAAAAATGTCTGGAGTGATTCATGATAAATGTTTGTAAGATTTTGTCACACCAAGGTCCCTCCGTCGTCATAATCAACCATGATTATTCCACTGTCCTCCGATTTATTCCCCAGACCCAAATTACTAGCCTTGTTTAACAGATTATCATCTGTTGAATGACGTTTATATTTATCCAGGGATTTCCCCCTTTTGGCAGTGTGATGTAATGGATGTTCAGTTGCCATGGCAATGGCTGACGCCTGAAGGCTGGACTCTCCATTGGTTGAAGCCTCGGTCATGTGATGTCCTTGTGACCAATCAAAGACAGGAGCAGCTGGTGAGCTGTTTCGCACAAGTTTCCCACCTCTTGAGAGGGAGGCCATTTTCTTCTTATCATCGAGTGATGAAGAACTGATGCATTTTGTTCCGGCGTTACGAGGGAGGGACTTTGATCTAGAGTTGTGGTTCAGCACTCTTTGCGGAACAGGACTGGATTTGGTTCGTGGGATGATCTGGTCGTATTCTGTGGAGATAACAGGAAGAGAAACAACTAACAGCCATTCTGATGATCGAGAAAGGCTATCATTCAAATTGAAATTAGAAGCTACTGGATGATGGCTGGATGATGGATGGATGATGGCTGGATGATGGCTGGATGATGGCTGGATGATGGATGGATGATGGCTGGATGATGGCTGATAGCCAAATGGTAATACAGGCACTACACAGCCTGCACATGTGTATATTGTGCAATGTGAGAACGTAATTGCACAACAAGGGATACAGTTTATGCAATCTGAGAATGCGATTGTGCAACAAAGGATACTACATATGTTAGCAATCTGCAAATGTGATTACTCAATATGGGACAATAATTGAGCAATTGAAGAATGTGATTGCACAACACTACCATACCTGCTTCAGACTGCGTTGATATGTGCTCTCGCAGACAACTCTTTGGGACAAATCCTTCCTCTGCATTACCCATTCGGACCACCCAGAACCAGTTAGGGTCATCTTGATTGAGGAGGGACACCCTTTCTCCTTGGGAAATGCTGATTTCATTTTCATCTATGCCCACAAAACTGTTCACCACTTCGTACACACCCCACACAACTTTTCTGAACTTGGAGCACTCAGGCTGGCTGCTATCAGGCAAAGGAGACTGGGGATCTGATAGCCTGCCCTTAGCTGTGGATTGACCGAATGCTTTTGAACTGTCAGAAGATGTGCGGTACATCATAAGAGCAGCTGTGCTACCCTCAGGGGTGATCTTCTTGAGTCGGGTGTCGTTGACGCTTCCGTGCCGTCTTCGAGCAATTGAGTTTAGGATAATGGGGCTCTGTGGACGACCACCTCTCAAGACGTGTGGGTCTGCATAGGGTGTGATCTCCCTGCCGTGTTGACCAACTTGAGGTTCAGGAGATGCACTGTTGTCTCGTAAGATGGTGTGATAGTGGGAATCTCCCTCTGATGGTTTGGGGCTTTCCCTAGGGAGAGAGGGTAATGGGCGTGTGCGGAAGTGTATTCCCTCCACTTCAGAAGATACAAATACTCTCCCATTCTGGTATGTGTGTAGATCATCTCCCCTATCATGCACCTTCCCGTCAGAGCTGAGTCCATCACTCTGTGAGTGCCAACTTCCCCTACTCTTACTTCTGTCCTTCCTCAGTATTCCGTCATCAATGGAGCCATTTGAGCTGTTGCGAAACAGTGCAATGTGTGGCACAGGAGAATTCTGGTTTTTCTTCAGCCTATCGGCCAAAGTGACAGGAGAGGAGAGTGGAGGGGCTTCCCCATAGGAGTATGGAGGGATTTCCCCATAGGAGCGTGGAGGGGTATCCCCATAGGAAGGTGGAGGGGGTTCCCCAAAGGGTGCAACTGGTGTTGAGTGACTGCGACCATTTGAAGGGAGAGTGGCTTCGAAATCTGTCTTTGAGGGCACCTCATCTGCTGAGAGGGCCATGCAGTGTGAACGAGGGATGAATCCTTTCTCTCCTCCCTCTGTTCTAGCATACACCCAGTCCCTCTCTCCTCCCAACAGCTCAACGATGTCTCCTCTGAGGACATGGAGCTCCCTGTGATTGTAGGGGACAAAATCTTGCACAATGACCATCCGAGGATGTGGGTCAGTATGGATACGAATGGGATGTTTCTCAACATCCAGTGGGAAAGGTCCTGTTTTGTTCATTTTGCTCTTACTATCTAAAGGAGGGGTAAGCATAATACAATAGTACATATGTATATCCACTTACAGTGTCACAAAATCCACATAATATTATATTCAGACCTTCTACACACATGCACGCACGCACGCACGCACGCACGCATGCACGCACACACACACACACACACAGTCTCACGTAGCCAGACTGCTTTCCCCTCCATTTTTACGGGGAAAAGCGGTCTGGTACTTATCCTCCCAAAAGTTTGTTAATGTCGCGGAATGTTGGGACACTTTGATTGTCAGGTGACTTCGACCGCAAATTTCTGTCAAAATTAATTCGCTTATATATACCAATGCGTGAACGTGAGCTTGTGAATGAGCACGTTGTATCTGCTATCTTGCTGCTCTGAGTATTTCGGCGTTAGCCTCTATTATCCACACAGTCGCTTGCCATTACGGTTTTGCCATTAAGCCTGAGAAGTTACAAGCAGCTTATCATTCACACAATGACAACGCAGAGATGTTTCGTATCCTTACCTACTGGATACGGCAAGTCTATAAACTACAAAATTCTGCCAGCACTGTTCAACCTGCTACGATTGACTAAGCAAAGCACATCATTCTAGTCGTAAGTCCATTGGCAGCCCTCATGACGGAACAGAAGAGATTTGTGCCAATGAGTATTAACGCGGAGCTTTTGGGAGAGCTGGAGTCCACACGGACCTCACTGCCGTAGAGAGAGTGAGGAACGGTCAACACAGTCTGGTCCTAGTCAGCTACAATCACGTTGTGAGAGAGATGCTGTTGTTGTTGTGCTAATTCTTTTATCGTTTACTGTTTGTGGTCAAATTAATGAACGTGGGTGGAAGAGTTCTTGGCAGGATAAGTACCAGACCCTTTCTCAGCACATGTAGAGAGAAAGGGTCTGGCTACGCGAGACTAACACACACACACACACACACACACACACACACATACACACACACATACACACACACATACACACACACACACACACACACACACACACACACACACCAGTGCACATGGCAGTATACAAACCACAAGCTACCCGAGGCACACAAGAACAAAAACAATAGATTTTAACTTCCCAAACCATCACATACTTATACCCCTCCAACGCACGCTCACACACAACAACTCATTAAACATTGAGAGAAAACTAATAACCATTTCTTTCTGCCCCTGACTGATGGATTGGTAACCATGGTTTCACTATCTGTGCTAACAATTGGTCCACTCAGCTGACAGTAATACAAAGTGACTCGTGTAAACATGTTCAAGACTACATGTGTTGTTGTCATGACTACATCACTACTGATGTGTCATTTATGCCACTAGCTATCCCAAGCATCCAATGGGTCAGGTGTTAGGCCAGATGTTCACCACCAGGTGTGTGTGTGTGTGTGTGTGTGTGTGTGTGTGTGTGTGTGTGTGAGTGTGTGTGTGTGTGTGTGTGTGTGTGTGTGAGTGTGTGTGTGTGTGTGTGTGTGTGAGTGTGTGTGTGTGTGTGTGTGTGTGTGTGAGTGTGTGTGTGTGTGTGTGTGTGTGTGTGTGTGTGTGTGTGTGTGTGTGTGTGAGTGTGTGTGTGTGTGTGTGTGTGTGTGTGTGTGTGTGTGCACGTGCACGCGCATGTGTGTGTGTGTGTGTGTACACGTGCACGCGTGTGTGTGTGTGTGTACTGAAAGGTTTACAATCAAAGCCCACTGGCAATATTCACGAATATTACTGGTCATGATAGTATCATGGTCAATATACCCTAGTGGGTAGTTTTCCGGGGGTAAAAAATTCTCGGTTTCGTGGTTTGGAAGAGAACCATATGTGAAATATTCATTCACGAAAGCCAGTATTACTGCGAGTATTAACATCCTTCTAGCATTACGCAAGAATTTTTATCATGAGTAATCCAACTTTTTTAGCATCCATGAAATTTTCACCCTTGAAAAATACCTGCTACACACAGTCAAACTCTGTTGTTAAGTACCTGGGTTAGTAAGTACTCCTGGATAGCAAGTACTCCTGGATAGCAAGTACTCCTGGATAGCAAGTACTCATTGCTCTGTCCCTACCTCATGCAAAACCTTTGAAAGCACCTTGGATAGTAAGTACCTCTGATAATGAGTACCTATTTTGCCTTCCCTTGAGGGAACGTACTATCCAAGTTCTACTGTGTATGGTATCTTGTCTATGTGCACAGTAGGAGAAACACAGTGCTGTTGCCTGTTTTAGTACACAGTACACGTCAGATGTGGACGCCGCCAGAAAA
>CAUJGJ010000242.1:4633358-4640858 GCA_963170055.1 Halisarca cf. caerulea | reverse complement strand
CATCTTATGACATACGGGCACTGTATTAAAGTATGCTAAGAGTCACCCCTTAATGTAACTACCTCAGACATTTTAAAAGCCCCGTTGAGTGTTGGATAAGAGAGGTTTAACTGCACTGCTTACATGGTTGGTTGTATAGGTACATATGTACGTATGCTTGCCTAGTGACTTCCTGTTTGAGCGTAGTACTGAAACCAACCCTATTCCTATCCCTGAAGTACGGTTCTCCAGCTACACACTGTTTACATGAAGGTTATCCCAGCAGATGGGGTAGGCTGAATGGCTGCTTGGAAACACCAATGTACCCACATAGGGTTGTGTGTATGTGTGTGTTTGTGTGTGTGTGTGTGTGTGTGTGTGTGTGTGTGTGTGTGTGTGTGTGTGTGTGTGTGTGTGTGTGTGTGTGTGTGTACCTACAGTACATAGGCACGTATGTATGTAGGTTGGTGTACATGTGTCCAGATTGAAGTGTCTAATCTATACTACTTTTGTTGTAATCAAAACTGGTGATTTCGCTGCACTTCACACGGTCCTGTACAAGGACTGCAGTTGAAAGGAAACAAAGAAGGAAGAAACATGTTCACTGGCTGAACAAGTGTTGTAATAGAGTCTCGTTATAGTAATAATCCTTTAATTGCCTTTAATTCCTATATTGTGAAATTGATTCTAATTGCCTTTAATTCCCATATCGTGAAATTGATTTCCTACTCAAAGTATGGAATTTTGACTGGTTCTTGTAGACTTTCAACATGTGGAGAGTTTTTGGTCTGGGACATTGTTATGATGTTGTCTGCATTTAATTGGTATTAATTATTATAATGACAAATGGAATGTATCAACCTAGACTTGTTGATCCCCAGAGAAACCTCTTCTGCACGAACTTAAGGCAAAACACCGCAGTTTGGTTGTCACAGGACTGGCTACAGACCTGCCAGTGAGGTGTGTGTGTGGTGTGTGTGTGTGTGTGTGTGTGTGTGTGTGTGTGTGTGTGTGTATGTATGTGTGTGTGTGTGTGTTTGCTTGTGTGTTTGCTTGTGTGTGTGTGTGTGTGTGTGTGTGTGTGTGTGTGTGTGTGTGTGTGTGTGTGTGTAGTATGTGTGTGTATGTATGTGTGTGTGTGTGTGTTTGCTTGTGTGTTTGCTTGTGTGTGTGTGTGTGTGTGTGTGTGTGTGTGTGTGTGTGTGTGTGTGTGTGTGTGTGTGTGTGTGTGTGTGTGTGTGTGTGTGTGTGCATGTACGTATGTGAATGTTCATAGATATGTACTTAAACTAGTATGACATTCATATTCTCCCAGCATCACGGGTCCTCTCATTGAAGATGAGGAGTACTGGAAGAAGTGCTGTAAGGCTCACTGGAAGATCTGCAACGTTAAGAACTACGGACAAAGCTGGAAGAGGATGTTCTTTGAGAGGAAGTTACAGGATGACATAGAGAACTACACTCCCACTGATGTGGAAGTTCCGCCTAAGGAGGTAGGCAGGCAAGCATGTACATGCGTACATGCTGGCTTGCTGTTTCTCACTGAGCTATCCTATATGTACCCATGTTCACATTAATACATGCTTACATACATACACATATGTATGCGTTTTGTGCTTAACGTACGTACGTACATGTGTACATTAATGTACACATACCATTGAAGTAAATTATCATGTGGTTTAAGTGTGTGTGTGTGTGTGTGTGTGTGTGTGTGTGTGTGTGTGTACGTGCGTGTGTGTATGTGTCTGTGCTGTGTGTGTGTGTGTGTGTGTGTGTGTGTGTGTGTGTGTGTGTGTGTGTGTGTGTATGCATTGAGTGAGTGATTGAGTAAGTGAGTGTGTGCTTGGATGCATGCTTATATTGTGTATGTGTTCTCACAAGGTGTTACATACGTGCATAATCCTGTCCCATTCAATCGCATGCAGTTGTTAGAGATTATAAAGATATCAAGTCCTTTTGTAAAGAAGCTTGAGATTAAACAGCTTCTGCCCCAGCTGTCAGGTCAATCACTAGCTGACGAAGAAGAAGGAGATACGTGAGTGTTGTGTGTGTGTGTGTGTGTGTGTGTGTGTGTGTGTGTGTGTGTGTGTGTGTATGTGTGTGTGTGTGTGTGTGTGTGTGTGTATGTGTGTGTGTGTGTATTGTGTGCATATGTGTCTTTGAATACACATGTCAGCCACACTGCTAACCACAGTCGATACCACACATGTCACCACTGCACAGACTGAGTGAGATCGAGACCAAGGTCTGCTGTGATCATCTCGACCTAAGACATGTGATCGGGCAACTTGGATGCTTGGAGGAAGTCTTCATAACATACGGGTATGCTGTCAGTATAACTCAGTATACTACAAGCAATTATTGCATGTAGTGTTTCTCATGTACATATATACATAGTGTACAAAATGTACTGCTTGTGTAGTCCTAGTTTAAGCTGGTATCGAGGGCAGGTGTTGTTTACCCCTCAGTAGAGGGTGCATTGTTGTACATATGTACATACGTATTGTATGCATGTATGTACATATGTACGTATGTACATCATGGCAGCTACATATGTACGTATGTGATTTTGGCTATTTTTGGCATTCACACACACACACACACACACACACACACACACACACACACACACACACACACACACACACACACACACACACACATACACACACACACACACACACACACACGCATACACACACAAATACACACACACACACACACACACACACACACACACACACACACACACACACACACAAATACACACACACACACATACACACACACACACACACACACACACACACATACACACACACACACACACATACACACACACACACACACACACACACACACACACACATGCACCTGTATGTATTGCTTCTATTACAGTGTGCGTAACTGTGGAATGAATTTTGAGTGGTCCTTGTTCGAGTTCACGAGGACAGACTGTGTCAACTTGGCAAAGGCTGTCCAGACCAGCAGGTTGACGACATTGAGACTGCATAGGAGCCAGGTCGACGACACCAAGGGGAGAATCCTCTTATCACACCTCCTGGACCATCCCACCCTCACAACATTAGGTAAGTGATTGTACTGTGCATGTGATACGTACATGTACTGTAGATATAGGAAAGCTGAAAGGCAGGAGATGCACATGCACTCACATGCACACATACAGTACACATAAACACATACTGTACAGTACACATATGCACACACACACACACACACACACACACACACACACACACACACACACACACACACACACACACACACACACACACACACACACACACACACACACACACACACACACACACACACACACACACACACACACACACACACACACACACACACACACACACACACACACACACACACACACACACACATACACACACACACACATACACACACATGTACTGTACATGCACGCATGCACTATCGTGTGGGATTGTAGAATCGTACTTCCATCTCAGATTTGTCACATAACCAGTTGTCTGACGGAGCAGGACGGGCACTGGGCAAGTTGCTCAATGGTCACACTCGAGTGGAATGTTTGGATGTGAGTGACAACGACATCAGCAGAGATGGAGGGTCTTCCATCGGACATGCACTGGGGAATAACACAACACTCACAACACTCAACCTCAGACTGAACAAGTGTGTGTGTGTGTGTGTGTGTGTGTGTGTGTGTGTGTGTGTGTGTGTGTGTGTGTGTGTGTGTGTGTGCGTGTGTGTGTGTGTGCGTGTGTGTATTTGTACGTATGTGTGTGTGTGTGTGTGTGTGTGTGTGTGTGTGTGTGTGTGTGTGTATGCGTGTGTGTATGTGTGCATTTGTGTGTATGTGTGCATTTGTGTGTGTGGGGGGGGGATATGGGTGTTATGTCTGTACGTATATACTCTTGTCTGGTTGTGCAGACTAGGAGACGAAGGTGTCCATCAAATCCTGAAAAGTCTACTTGTGAACCAAACGCTGGTTGACCTGACATTGAGTGCTAACAACATCAGTGAAAATTCGTCCCAGTCTCTGGCAGAAGTCCTGGTTGCCAACAAGACATTGACAACATTGGATCTATCATCCAATGGTTTTGGAGAGGTGCGTACGTACATACATATGTACATATATACAGTTGAACCTCTGTAGCCCGACACCTCCATAGTCTGAAATTCTCTCTAATGTGATCATCTTACGTATGAGGTACAGTCACCATATTAATGTATGGTAGTAGTCACTCCGTATCCTCCTAATCTGACACGGTTTTCAAGCCCCATCGAGTGTCGGATTTGGAGGTTGTTGGATTACAGAGTGACCACCAGGGTACATTGCTATGGTGGCTGTGTCTGTCTTGTATCCTGGTGAGGGGGTGAATTATGGGTGGATCAAAGGAAAAAGGTGCTGACATTTGTGATGTAGCACAGGTCACTGATATACGCACACTTCCTAATTGATGTCAATTGATGTCAATTGGTAGGGTAAGTGGCTAAAACTGATCAACTCTAGATGAGGCTTACACACCAACAGTAAACAGTAAATGGTTGCCAGGATACAAATTAGTTATATCCTGTCCAGGTGTGCTGCATCAGAAAATACCGTGCTGATGATCTCTGGCTTTGCCCTCGGTCAATCAGCACTGTGTTTCTGCTGCAGCACACCTGGACAGGATATAACTAATACTTATGTCCATATTGTGGACTATTTGCTTGCTCCACATTGGGTCCTCGTGCTTCATCACAGCTACTAAGTCTAGGTTGCAGGCTTGAAGAACCACTCCGCGTACCCCTCTCGATCTCCTCTCAGGTTGCTGGTCGCACCATTCAAGAAGCAATGGAGGAGAACACCACACTGACCACACTCGACCTCAGACTCACGGAGATCAGCCCGGAGAGCGAGTACACCATCAACCAAACCATTGCCACCAACCTAGCAAGACACCAGGCCAAGGGACAGTGATGACAGCTGTGGTATACTTGCAATGTGTGACATTTCCCATTTTGTGTGTGTACATATGTTATGCTATTATCATGTTATGCTATTGTCAGGTTGTGCCATTATCTCTCTCTGTCACATTGGTGCATGTGTGTGTGGTTGACAAAGTGAATTCTCGTTATAATCTGCCGATTTTTAAACCCTTCTATTCGCCATCAATTTCGTGTATCATGATTGAAAAGGCTGCACATATTGATTCAGATAATCTGCCGAACTTGCGTATAATCCGCCCAAATTTTTCCGAATGAAATGTGGTGGATAAACAGGAATTCACTGTATCTTTGAACAAAATCAGTCTAACTCCTTGCATGTGCGCTGTGCATGTGTGTGTGTGTGTGTGTGCGTATGCGCGTGCATGTGTGTGTGTGTGTGTGTGTGTGCGTGCGTGTGTGTGTGTGTGTGTGTGCGTATGCGCGTGCATGTGTGTGTGTGTGTGTGTGTGTGTGTGTGTGTGCATATGCGCGTGCATGTGTGTGTGTGTGTGTGTGTGTGTGTGCGTATGTGCGTGCATGTGTGTGTGTGTGTGTGTGTGTGTGTGTGTGTGTGTGTGTGTATGTGTGCGTGTGTATGCACGTGCATGTGTGTGTGTGTGTGCGTGAGCATGTTCGTGTGTGTGTGCGTGTGTGTGCGTGTGTGTACGTATGCGCGTGCATGTGTGCGTGTGTGTGTGAGCGTGCGCGTGTACGTGTGCATATGTGTGTGTGTGCATGTGTGTGTGTGCATGTGCATGTGCATGTGTGTGTGCGTGTGTGTGTACGTATGCGCGTGCATGTGTGAGCGTACATGTGCGTGTGTGTGTGTGCATGTGTGTGTGCGTGTGTGTACGTATGCGCGTGCATGTGTGAGCGTACATGTGCGTGTGTGTGTGCATGTGTGCGTGCGCGCGCACGTGTGTGTGTGTGTGTGTGTGTGCATGTGCGCGCACGTGTGTGTGTGTGTGTGTGTGTGTGTGTGTGCATGTGTGCATGCGCGCGCACGTGTGTGTGCATGTGCGCGTGCGTGTACGTGTGTGTGTGCATGTGTGCATGCGCGCACGTGTGTGTGTGTGTGTGTGTGTGTGTGTGCAAGTGTGTGTGTGTGTGTGTGTGTGTGTGTGTGTGTGTGTGTGCATGTGCGCGCACGTGTGTGTGTGCATGTGTGCGTGCGCGCGCACGTGTGTGTGTGTGTTTGTGTGCAAGTGTGTGTGTGTGTGTGTGTGTGTGTGTGTGTGTGTGTGTGTGTGTGTGTGTGTGTGTGTGTGTGTGTGCATATGCGCGAGCGTGTGTGTGTGTGTAGCACATTTGTGTCCATATAACCATAGATAATAGATATAACAGTATGTACATACACGTACGTACGTATGTATATGAAAAACACATTGTGAATTTTAATGCTATTATATTGACATCAATAAGGTAAAGCATAGTAATAATAATATTACATTATAGTGATTTCATAAAAATATACACATGTATATACGTACATAAATACATAATAATACTTATTTTACATGTGCAGTATTTTACAATGGACAACTATTAAATGATTGATTTCTAAATGCATGATTCGATTGCATCAAATGTTGAAGATTGCATCACTCAGACTTTGTAGTTGTAAATTTGACACAACACAAACAATCCTACGTCCTGATTGGTCCAGTAGCCCGTGTGGGCAAACAGGCTGCTCAGGTAGGCATTCTGAACTGCTGCCTCCTTCAGACAAAAGTCTAGACGTTCCACCAGACGACTGTCAGCTGGAAGAGACGAGTCGTCTGTGAGAATCTAAGACACAGACAGAGAGCAGAGCTCAATTAAGTATGTAATTACACACAACATGGCTACCTGCAGAGTCACCGCAGGTATCCGGAATGGAGGGGTCCACTGTATGTATAATGCTGCCATAGATGCTACTATAGATACAAAGTATAGAGCATCTATGATGCTACATAGCAGCCACAGGCTGATGAATACACAGCTGGTCTCATTCCCAGACCCACTTCCGGAATGGGTATGGGAATGAGACTAGTACGTGCACTATACCAGTCTTGTTCCTATAGACCTACTTCCGGAATGGGTATGGGAATGAGACTAGTACGTGCACTATACCAGTCTTGTTCCTATAGACCTACTTCCAGAATGGGTCTGAGAATGAGACTAGTACACTGCCAGTCTTGTTTCTAGACCCACTCCGCATGCAAAGATGGATCTGGTGACTAATCGGAAAATTCCCAGTGGGGTCAAAGGTCATACAACAAATACCAAGTACCAATCAGATTGCTCAGCTGAGAATATTAATGATCTTGTCACTTAACATCTTCTGTCACAGCTCTACGAGCAGGGCATTGTGGTATACATGCATGATGGAAAGCGACGGTGCTTTGTTCCCTTGTTCCAGCGAAGAATCAGTGAGGCAGCATTGGATTGAGCCATGTCGAGGAAGGCCTCAAATTGTTTTGGTTATTTGAGCAGGTAAAATCACGGGATTCACGATTGAAGATGACACAACCGAAAACTAACAAAGATGTTTGATCTCCT
>CAUJGJ010000242.1:4620858-4623358 GCA_963170055.1 Halisarca cf. caerulea | reverse complement strand
CCACCTGACCCTTAAACAAACAATTACACATAATTTTACAAACCACCAAATCACAAAACAGGCCAAGCAGGTGTTCTTGTAGAATTCGGCAAATACACAAATGGAACTGATGGCACACCTTTGAATTGATTCTTTATCATTTATAGCAGAGAAATATTCAGGCTCGCACACCAAACCTGCGTCAATTGACAATAAATAAATTCTTGAAAGTGTTTGTGTGTGTGTGTGTGTGTGTGTGTGTGTGTGTGAGTGTGTGTGTGTGTGTGTGTATCTTGTGGTATACTATGTGAAATTGTCTGGCTAGGGTGCCAGTACACACACACACACACACACACACACACACACACACACACACACACACAAATAAACACACACACACACAAACACACACACACACACACAAACACACACACACACATACACACACAAACACACACACACAAATAAACACACACACACACACACACACACCACACACACACACAAAAACACACACACACAAACAAACACACACACACACACACAAATAAACACACACACACACACACACACACACACACACACACACACACACACACACACCTTGTGAATAACATGTGGCCTTGCAATCATGTCCACTGTCGGAAACCACAACTTTAAGTTCTTCCAAAGGTGGCCACTGCTTTGGATGGCAGAAGTCCTGTTATGTAAGTGTTTGTGTGTGTGTGTGCGTGTGTGTGTGCGTGTGTGTGTGCGCGCACGTGTATGTACATGTACATATTCATGTGTGTGAGAGGAAGAAATCAGAAGATGAGCCGATAACAGGGAGAACAACGTAAAGAAATATACAAACATACATATGTATTGACATGCAATACACACACACACACACACCTGGTTCTCCAAGTAGACCAGTAGCCTCTCTAACATTCCCTCCATTGAAAACTCATAAGGCAAATAAGGAGGTGGTAACTATGACAACCAAAAAATATACAACAATCAAGCACACTTCAACCAATTATCTATGCTTCAACAACAAACGAATGTCAAATTGTACAAGATAAATGAATTACCGGTTCTTTTAATATTTCCTCTAGAACTTTGTCCACCTTTTTCAGATCACCAATGTCAATGGTTCGAACATGCGGAGAACCAATCATTGTCTCAGCATAGGGATGCTGGGATGTCAGCTGGATGGAGGGAGGATGGAGGGACCCGATGTGAACATGGTGATGAACAGCAGTCCATTTGTATTGCAACATATTGCCTCACGGTTGCAACACAGTTGGGCAACAATTTACCGATATTGCAAAATAGTGTCTCATAGTTGCAACAGTTGGGCAACAGTTTACTGGAATTGCAAAACAGTACCTCATGGTTACATCACAAACGGCTAACAGGTCTATTAGCACAGTACTACAGTAACTTAGTAATCCAACATTCTCTCGGGCTCCATAGAAAACTGTATTGAGAGACATTCGATAATCCAGCAACCTATGTCATCAGACACAGTGACAAACGATTGATATGCCAAAACACTTTATACTATTGTGCCACAAGTTTTGCAAATAAATTCATGACTACCATTACTATACAGTGGAACCTCTCTATAACGGACACTTTGGGAACTGAAAAACAGTCTGTTACACAGAGGTTTCCAGTATTCAGAGGTTATTTCATATGCACAGTAATCTATCTGGTCTCACAAAAGCAGTATGTTATAGAGAGGTTTTCACTATTAGGGGAGTTTGTTAAAAGAGGTTCCGCTGGATCTGGCAGATTGGTAATATGCCAAATTGGATAATAGGGCAGAATTTTGTCATATCAGTTGCGGCACACTGAATATCTCCACAGCACCTCATGGTCACTCGCAGTACCTCCACAGCACCTCATGGTCACTCGCAGAATGCTTGCTTGCACAGGTTCTGTCGCATTGCACAACAACCTCTCACCTTACAACACAATGCTCACATACTGTATGTACCACATGGAAGGTATCATTTGAGGGGTAAAATTTTTGTGGATGCTGAGAATTTTGGAGTATTCATGGTAAGAAAAGATGTGGTTTATGCCAGAAGGGAATTAAAACTTTAATTTGTGAGTAAATATTTCGTGGTTCTGTTCTAAACTGTGAAAAACACAATTGTTTTAGGCCTCTAAAACTGCCCACTACATCTGGTATTCAGAAACGTGGAAACTCACGGCTCGATCTGTTGGCTTCTTTTGAAAGAATTTAGTATTTTCTCTGTGCATGGGTGGGTCGATCCGAGGGTTGAGGAAGACACAGCCGTACGCTACGGCTTCGAGAGCAGCTGGACCTTCGTATGGGAATCCTAGACCAACAAACACCTGAGAGGAGGAGGAGTGAGGCGTGATTTGACGGCTACATGTTATAAAATTCAATACAGCAAATAGACCACCTGCATACAAAGGCCACCTCTATACAATGGTTACCTCTACATAAAGGCCACCTCTATACAATGGTTACCTCTACATAAAGGCCACCTCTATACAAAGGTTA
>CAUJGJ010000242.1:4613358-4615858 GCA_963170055.1 Halisarca cf. caerulea | reverse complement strand
AAAATGGCTGAACGGCTAGGTGTCATACTACACACCCACATCTGTACACACACCCACAACTGCACACACACACACACCTGTACACACCCCCACATCTGTACACACACCCACATTTGCATACATACGTACATATAAAAACTACACAGATTACACTGGTTATGGGAACATTACTATGGAAACGCAAATAGCACAAAGCCCTCGATTGTACTCATTCCTCAAACGTGTGCATTTCATGTGAAGTTTCAACTGTCCGTGTTCTCACAAGTGTGACCAAATGTGCACACGACTGGAAATATCAGGGAAATCTTGATGAAAGGCACTGAGACAAACAATCCCGGGACCTGGCGAGTCAACCGTGTCGACTCCACATCCTGAGGATGGCGGGCTGTTGAAACATTTAAATATACAGCTGAATACAATCTTCTATCAAAGTTAGGTTAGTGGCCTGCGAAACGCTAAAGTTTTCACTTCTTGCTATGAATAAAATTTAGCTCATTCCGTCTGACAAAATGGCTAATTTTGTAGTAGATTTAGTAGTTTGATGTGCACATCAGTGTCCACGCCACCTTAACACCACATGGCAATTACACGGTCACTTTATGGTCATTTACACACAATCACAGGTGCTGATCTGAGTGTGTACTCACAGACTAAACACACCTCATGCGACAAAGCATCTATAACCATCACTACATACCACTCTCCTACAGACCAATACACTTCACATAAACACACACATACACACACACACACACACACACACACACACACACACACACATACACACACAACACAACACACACAACAACAAACACACACACACACACACAAACATGCACACACACACACACACACACACACACACACACACACACACACACACACACACACACACACACACACACACCACAAACACACAACAAACACGCACACACACATACACATACACACACACACACACGCACACATACACACATACTCTAGTTTTTCCCTTGCATTCTGGATATCCAGGAAAAGGGCCGTCACATAAACTTGTATTTATAGTGAGTTCCGAGGGTATGATAGAAGAATCTATTGAATTCTTGGTTGCCAAAGATTCATCTACAATCAAACGGATCACACAGTCAAACAGAAACAATACGCTTAACATCAAAGGATAACTGCATAAACTGTGAACTATTCAAACGTCACCTTCAGTTGCATTCACTGCTGAATTGTGGTCTGCTGTCTTGTCTGCGCCAAAAGGGAAAAAGTACTTTTAATAAACATGTGACAAACATGTGATACACATGTGATAAACATGTGATAGGCATGTGACCAACATGAAGTAAGCATGTGGTGAATGAGTGAAAAACTTAGGATAAACATGTGACCAACATGTGATAATCATCCAGTAAACATGAGACTACATGACAAGAGGATTAGCAATACCTCCAAGTGCTTCAGATGGCAAAGACTTGTCATTTGCCTTCTTGTCTATGCCTGAAGACAAAATCACATCATATGATAAACATGTGATAAATATGTGATAAACATGTGATAAACGCACGTATAACAAGCACATACAAGTAGCATGCCAAGTACAGAGCAAATTGCAAACTACAGATTCACAAACAGCACATACGTATGTACATTGAAACTGCTCTAATCCGCCCCCTATAATCCACCAAACCCGCTAATCCACCCCCTATAATCCACCCCCCTATAATCCACCCCAGTTTTCAAAAATGAATTACATGCATGTACTGTGTTCAAACCTCCTTAATCCGCCAACCCCAGTGATCCACCATAAAACTGACATTCCCAATTGTGGCAGATTAGAGAGGCTTCAGTAAAACCTGCTTAGTACATACCTCGAAGGAGACACAAATCAGTACTTATTATCAGAGGTACTTACTATCAGGGTTGGTTTATGTACATGAGGTATACACAGGGACAGAATGAGGAGTACTTACTATCCAGGAGTATGTACTAAACCAGGTACTTACTATCTGGGTTGGTTTATGTACATGAGGTATACACAGGGACAGAATGAGGAGTACTTACTATCCAGGAGTATGTACTAAACCAGGTACTTACTATCAGGGCTGGTTTATGTACATAAGGTATACACAGGGACAGAATGAGGAGTACTCACTATCCAGGAGTATGTACTAAACCAGGTACTTACTATCTGGGTTGGTTTATGTACATGAGGTATACAAAGGAACAGAATGAGGAGTACTTACTATCCAGGAGTATGTACTAAACCAGGTACTTACTATCTGGGTTGGTTTATGTACATGAGGTATACAAAGGAACAGAATGAGGAGTACTTACTATCCAGGAGTATGTACTAAACCAGGTACTTACTATCTGGGTTGGTTTATGTACATGAGGTATACACAGGGACAGAAGGAGGAGTACTCACTATCCAGGAGTATGTACTAAACCAGGTACTTACTATCAGGGTTGGTTTATGTACATGAGGTATACACAGGGACAGAAGGAGGAGTACTTA
>CAUJGJ010000242.1:4593358-4598358 GCA_963170055.1 Halisarca cf. caerulea | reverse complement strand
TCTTGCTCTTCCTGCAAAGTGACCTTGGCTGGCACATCGCTACCGCCCTGGACGGAGAATTTACAGTTCAGGATTTCCAGTTCTGCCGCGTTCACGACGATGGACTTAGTAGACGTCTGTACGTGGACGTCAATGTTCACAGAACCATCGAAAGAAAATTTGCTCAAGTCTGGAGTCAGCTTTACGTCATAGTTGACCGGCAGAACGTTTATGGGGAGTCTCTGGAACGGTTTCTTGGCCGTAGTAGACATCTTGTAAGCACGAGGTAAGACCGTAGATCTCCGGATATTAAGGATAGCTACTCTGGATAACCTTCCGAGGCAGTGAGAGAAAGGCATGTCGAATATCGGTCAAGCGACCCGAAACCTCTACAGACTTGTGCGCCCACTTAGCCGGCCTTCCTACCAACGACAAATGACGAGGGTTAGTTGTGTAACTTCTTCCTGCTTTTGACCATGTGTGCCCAGTGGCTCATGCTCCTGGTCCAGCTAATGCGCGAACTTAGGGGAATTTCCCTAACTTAACAAAATGGCCGCATACATCAGTAATTGGGGATTTTAAAGTATTTAAATCTTTATGTATATCCCTATTTATTATGCAGAACACTACAACAGTAGATTTTTATTGGTGGGAATACATTTTAAAATTATTCAAAAGTGCTTATAATGTCTCTTCTCAGGTGTACTCTGGATCCCAACCCGCATCCACTGACCACCCAGCTCCTGTGATTGAATATGAAGAGGTAGAGATTATGTTTTTGTGGCATATTTCATAAAGTGGTAACCAGTCATTGTGATACCAGTTTGTATTGTAGTCATTTCCATTCATATTTAGGTTTCCAATACTAAAGAGTGGAATCTCGGACACTTGAACCATGTCGCCATTGCTGTTCCCAACCTAGGTACAATGCCTTTAGCTATGAATACATCACAAGTACATACACAGAAAGTTAAACAAGTGTTGATTTTTGTATGTATTTGTGTAGATAGAGTTAGTTATTTTGTGCCAATTGATTACTCCTGTCATTTGCCAAAACTGTGTGTGTGTATGTACCCCCACTCTGTAGAGAAAGCGACATTACTGTACAAGAACATCTTTGGTGCAAGGGTCAGCAAGCCTGTTGTGAGTGTGTGTACTGTATCTCTCTCTCCGTGTGTGTGTGTGTGTGTGTGTGTGTGTGTGTGTGTGTGTGTGTGTGTGCACGTGTGTGTGTGTTTTGAGTGTGTGTGCTTTGAGTGTGAATTTGTAATTGTCATGCTTCAAGTCTGTGAGTTATTCAAAATAGCACACAAGTGTATAATATTATTATTGTCTTATGTATACTGGAAGGTGCTGCATGTTTTGCTTGTGACCGTGTGTGGAGTTCGTCTGATCATGTGTGCCCACCCTCTCTCCTGCAGCCACTACCCGAACATGGAGTCACAACTGTGTTCATTCATTTGGGAAATACAAAACTTGAGGTGAGCCTTCCATACAGTGGAAAACATAAACAAAGGATACACTGAGTGGGGTAGTATTTCAGCTTTTAGACCTCATTGAGAGGTTGTATGTTATGGGATACTCCACATGTAGTGATGCTGCTGGCAGTAAAGGGAGGAAGTGTTCCCAGGTCTTAGGCTTTTTCAGTTGACCTATAGAGACCTATTTTATTGTGTCCTCAGTTCAGAGAGTCCACTTTCAGAGGCTGCGCTGTATGCATTCGATGTTGACAATGTATTTATTAATGCATACGTTCGTAGTTCCTTTAATATCTGTGTGTACGCATACAAGGTCCCTTAAGTTGCGGCGTTTCTTCCATCTTTAGCTACTGGAAACTCTTGGGGAGAGCAGTCCAATCGAGTCGTTCTTGAAGAAGAAGCCCGAAGGAGGAATCCATCACGTGTGCATTGAGGTTGACGACATTAAGAAGGCTATCGAAGATGTCAAGGACAAAGTGAGACCATTGACTTCAGAACCCAAGGTAGGATACAGTGTGAGGGTTAGTTGGTTTACTACTGAGTATATATATGTAGATACTTGATCATACTATAGGCTTTGATATTTATGATTTTTTTGATTATTAATAATAATTACTTTGATAATAATGATTTGATTTTTAATTTTTTTGTATTTTAATCACTGTTGATTATGTTTTTAATATTAAATTTTGTAAGTGACGACCTGCTTTCCGTCTCAGATTGGAGCTCATGGCAAGCCAGTTGTATTTCTCCATCCAAAGGATTGTGACGGAGTCCTTGTAGAGTTGGAGCAGAAATGATGATTGACCCTTCCTCTAATAGTCTGATATATAAAATTGATATTAATATATTCAAATCAGTTATTGCTTGCAGTTTGTATTGTATTTTATTGAGATTGTTCAATTCATAATTTGCCAATAACTTCACGATAATTTATAAGTTATACCACAATTGCATGCAATTTCTTGATTACTTGGTGTGTGTGTGTGTGTGTGTGTGTGTGTGTGTGTGTGTGTGATATGCATGCATCTGCACTAAAAAAACATGAAAGTGCCTAGTACACAAAATGCAGGAAATTTACAAGGAATACACAATAATTATTATTAATGATTCAATGATTTACTGACTTGTCGAAATTAAAGGTTGCAGCTCTAACAATACACATGAAAGTGAGTCAAAAATACAAGTATTTATACACAAACCAGTGAAAAACAGTGAGCAAAACAGATTTGCAATAATGTAAAATTAATGCCAAATTGAAGCAGCTAGAATTCAAGAAGTTACTTTGCTGCAATGATCTTCTGTACATCCTTCGAAATCAAATTGGTAGACATGTATCACACACCTACCTACCTGTAGTTGGAGAATGTGCTGCTATAGTTCCAACATGCTGCCATCATCATCATCGTTATCATCATCATCGTCATCAATGATATAATCGTCATCAACATCGTCACTTTTGAGTAGCTTTTGTCTTTTCAAACTCTTTTCACCGGGTATCTTTTTCGAGGAAGTTGCATTGCTTCCGTACTCTTCCTCTCTCGTCTTTCTCTCCTCCTCTATCTGAAATCCTTCATAAGGTAGCTGTGTTTGACCTGACACTGATGGGATTTCAATTCCAGTCTGCTCAGTCACATCAGTGAAGTCTTCATTACCCCTGTCATCAGCATGATGGCTATCATGAACTGTGCCCTGATGACTGTCACCAAGCTGTTCTGTATCATGCTCGTCACCATCATCATCATCACGCACACTTTTATCTAGCAAGGCAGCCTCGTCATCAGATGCCCCATACTCTTCTGAGCTGTCTTCCACTTCACCGAGAGAACCTCTGTCTTCTTCAAGTGACACTTCAACGGGACCAGAATCTGTCATTTCATCAAAGACTAGTTGACCTTCTCCTATGAAATAATTGCTCAGATGATAGTTGTGGGAGCTGTCTTCAGTGGGCAACTGATAGTCCTCATCTTCGGCTCTGACTTGAGGGGGATCCCCTTCTAGTACCTCATGCCTTGGTGTCTGCTGTTTGTGAGTTGAGCTGGGATCATCATCAGCCATGTTGATGTACCCGTAGCCATGTGGCCTGTGCCGAGATCGTCTACACAACACAAAGAAATGGTTACTTCAAGAACATCAACACCAAATCTGACAACAAATTAACAGTTAACTGAAGACTGTTGTTGCATAGCGAGACATTCATGCAATTTATGTATTACCAGTAGTTAATAAAAGTATTAACTGAATGTGCACCTATACAATGTATCTTGTATTGACAATGTTCTCACCTGTATTTCTTCATGTAGCAGCACAGACCTGTGATACTTCCTCCCACAGCAAGTATTGTGACCACACCCACTGCAGATACCCCGGCAACAATTCCCCAGATGAAAACTGGAGGACCAGCACTCAAGCTTCCTGGCACAGGGGGAGTGGGACTGATAGCTGTAGAGGATAAGGCTGGAGATGAATGAGCAGGATGTAAGATTCCTTTTGTTTGATGGGTAAAAATACCTCCTGTTGAAGCAGATGGTGATGTGTTACTAGAGGTTGCAGACGCAAGATGTACGTGTGTTGTGGGAAGATGAAGGGTGCCCATTGAATGCCCTGACACACCTGGTGTTGTGGCTGGTGGAGGGCTGCCTGTTAAAAGCATTGACGCACCACTGCCTGTTTGAGACGGTGTGATAGTGGATTGAGTGGAGCATATATTGCTCAGAGTACATGGAGACAGAGGCGGTACGGGGAGAAATCCTTTCAGGTTAATACACTGAGGAGGGTCCACCACACATGTGAAAGGTTCTACTATCAGGGGAGAGGGAGCATCAGGTGAGATGTCAGAGGTCTCATTGACACAGCTATACAAGCAGAAATTGTTGATACAGGGTTGGCTCTTGAGGGTACGCACATCTAAGAAGGGGGAGGGAAGGAGAGGGGACACACGGAGAATTATGATTGAGTGACACTGGAAATTAATTACATACTATTAATAATATATCACTAAACAAGCAGTCATAACACCAGTGAATACATTTCGGTACCATGTACAACTACACACACACACACACACACACACACACACACACACACACACACACACACACACACACACACACATACACACACACACACAAATACACACACACACACACACACACACACTCATACACACACACACACACACACACACACACACACACACACATACACACACACACACACACACACACACACACACACATACACACACACACACACACACACACACACACACACACACACATACACACACACACACGCACACACGCACACACACACACACACACTTTTACAGCAGCTGTAATCCACATCTTCACTTGAACTGTTACAACATGAGGTAACTGGATAGCCATCAGGATTGGTCACATTTGGACAAGAACGTCTTCTACTTCGATACACCTTCTCTGAACAAGGTCTAAGAGAACCTGACCATTCTCCCCAATCAATCCAACTCTGAAGGATACCTACAAATACCGCAACATATGTATCACGGCTAGAACACATATA
>CAUJGJ010000242.1:4585858-4588358 GCA_963170055.1 Halisarca cf. caerulea | reverse complement strand
ACCGAGAGAACCTCTGTCTTCTTCAAGTGACACTTCAACAGGACCAGAATCTGTCATTTCATCAAAGACTAGTTGACCTTCTCCTACAAAGTAATTGTTCAGATGATAGTTGTGGGAGCTGTCTTCAGTGGACAACTGATAGTCCTCATCTTCGGCTCTGATTTGAGGGGAATCCCCTTCTAGTACCTCCTGACCCAGTGCTTGCTGGTTGTGAGTTGAGCTGCCATCCTCGTCAGCCATGTTGATGTACCCGTAGCCATGTGGCCTGTGCCGAGATCGTCTGTACAACACAAAGAAATAGACACTTCAAACCCATCAATCCCAAATCTGACAACAACTTCCACAGAATGCTAACTGGAGACTGGAGTATACTTATATTGTCACTATTATTGAGAGACATTCATGCAATAATGGACATAAGCGAATGTGCACATATGAACTGCTTAACGATGTTCTAGCTCACCTGGATTTCTTCATGCAGCAGCATAGGCATGTGATAACTCCTCCCACAGCAAGCATTGTGACCACACCCACTGCAGTTGCCCCGGCAACAATTCCCCATATGAAGACTGGAGGACCGGAGCTCAAGCTTCCTGGCACAGGAGGGGTGGGATTGACAGCTGAAGAGGATAAGGTTGGAGAAGAAAGAGCAGGATGTAAGATTCTTTTGTTGAATGGGAAGATGTCTGTGATTGTGCAACAATACCTCCAGTTGAACTAGACTGTGCTGTGTTACTGGGGGCTACAGATACAGGGTGTACATGAGTTGTGGGAAGATGAAGGGTACCCGTTGAGTACAACGACACACCTGTTGCTGTAGCTGGTGGAGAACTGCCTGTTGACATAGTAAATGTTCTAGGTGGATGAGTGCTGCCAGCTGGAGATGGTGTGATAGTGGAGTGAGTGGAGTGAGTGGAGCATATGCTGTTCAGAGTACATGGAGACAGAGGCGGTACGGGGAGAAATCCTTTCAGGTTAATACACTGAGGAGGGTCCACCACACATGTGAAAGGTTCTGCTATCAAGGGAGAGGGAGCATCAGGTGAGATGTCAGAGGTCTCATTGACACAGCTATACAAGCAGACATTGTTGATACAGGATTGGCTCTTGAGGGTACGCACATCTAAGAAGGGGGAGGGAAGGAGAGGGGACACATGGAGAAGATCAGGTTACACTGCAAATGAAATACATACTAATAATATATCACTAAATAAGCAGTCATAACACCAGTGAATACATTTCGGTACCATGTATAACACACACACACACACACACACACACACACACACACACACACACACACACACATATACACACACATACACACACACACATGTACACACACACACACACACACACTTCTACAGCAGCTGTACTCCACATCTTCACTTGAGCTGTTACAACATAAAGTAACTGGATAGCCATCAGAATTGGTCACATCTGGACAAGAACGTCTTCTACTTCGATACACCTTCTCTGAACAAGGTCTAAGAGAACCTGACCATTCTCCCCAATCACTCCAACTCTGAAGGACACCTACAAACACCATAACATCATACCATGGATGTGAAATCAGCACATGCAGAATATATAATTGTACATCATGCAGTGTATAACAAATTAGTAACAGCTGCATGCACCTCTTCTAGTCTCCACATCCAATGGACAGGGAGTACAATCAGAGGATATGTTACATTCTCTACTTCTGGTTCTTGACTGGTTGACTGGAGTCTCTCCACTCATGGGGGGGCTGCAGTCTGGTTTCCATGTGGACCAGGAGCCAAAGGAATATTCTACATTGAGTTTACACTGAAAAGGTCAGTTTTGATAATTTAGCACATGTTACATACTGTAACACAAACATCCCCTTGAACAACAGCTAGGTGAGTATAAAGTAAACAGATAAATTAACATTAATAGCACATGCTCCAAAATACTTTAACATGTCCTCACATAAGGCACTCTGAAACTCACTCTCACAACAAGGAGGAAGGTTGTACGGTACTCTCTGACTTGCTGTGACATTCTGATAACCACATGTGGAGCAGAATGGACCATCTGAAGATGGTACCTCACATGAACGATTACGACTACGATGGTCTGATCCACATCTTGGGAACCACTGAGACCATGATGTCCACGAGTACACACTCACTACAGACAAGGAACTCATTGGAAACATCTATCCACTCTCACTCATAGAGACAACATTAGTACCATTTACTGTCTGTGTAACCTCCACAGGAACTCCATCAGAGGTACATTCATCACCTCTTGATGCTGTCTTGAATGTACTGTCACAGGTCCATGGCTGGGTCCAGTTCACTGAGTCTGGGTGGACACAATACTGTTAGTATGCAGTGACGATGATTGGATAGTGACGGTAAAGGCAAGTTAAATAGTGATGTTCAGGCTCAGTTTTCAAACATTGATGATTAGTAAAATTATAGCACATACATGCAGTACATGTGGGTGCACACATATACGGACACATGCATGC
>CAUJGJ010000242.1:4570858-4575858 GCA_963170055.1 Halisarca cf. caerulea | reverse complement strand
CCTTCTTCTCAGGAGGAAGTAAAGGCAATGTTACGTCTTCATTGCTGAACAACTCTCCCACTTCTTCAGTGCTTGCTGGATCACAGTCCATGTCAGAAGAATAGGAAATGTCCTCAACTGGACCACAGCCAGTGAGATCACTAGGGTGTGCAGTGTAGGGAGGAGGAGGGTCTAACGGGAGGTCTTCGTCTGGAGTGGGAGATGGCTGCATGTGGTGCAGCTCCTGTTGCAAACTGCAGTGAGGGAATGTGTAAACTGCAGTGAGGGAATGTGCAAACTGCAGTGAGGGAATGTGCAAACTGCAGTGAGGGAATGTGCAAACTGCAGTGAGGGAATGTGCAAACTGCAGTGAGGGAATGTGCAAACTGCAGTGCGGGAATGTGCAAACTGCAGTGAGGGAATGTGCAAACTGCAGTGCGGGAATGTGTAAGTTACACTAAATGCATGTGGATATTAGCACTCAGTCTAATACAGTGGAACCTCTATAATGAGGACACCATTGGGACCACAGTAAACAGTCCTGTACAGTGGGACCTCTATAATGAGGACACCATTGGGACCACAGTAAACAGTCTTGTACAGTGGAACCTCTATAATGAGGACACCATTGGGACCACAGTAAACAGTCCTGTATAGTGGAACCTCTATAGTAAGGACACCACTGGGATCACAACAAACAGTCCTGTACAGTGGAACCTCTATAATAAGGACACCATTGGGACCACAGTCATGAAACAGTAAACAGTCATGTGATGGAGGTGTCCTTATTCAGAGGGTTCAATGTACACATGTCAATGTAAGGGGTACCAAATGGGACAGCTGCTGGAAGAGGTGGCTGTGCACATTTTGGAACAAACTCACAGTGTGTGGTATCCTCGCTGTCTCTTCTTCTTACACAAGAGTGCAAATACCACAATGGTGACAATCAGCACTGCACTTGTGATAACTGCAAACGTGGACACAGCAATAACAGGCCACTCATAAGCAGATGCACTGTCAGGAGAAGGTGTTGAGGTGCTTGCAAAAGAGGATGACGATGGGGGAGAGAGAGTACTGGTTAGAAGAGTTGAGTGAAAAGGTACATTTGCTATTGATTCAGAAGCACTGCCTTTGTGATGACTGCAAGTCACCAAAGAAGAAGGCTCAGTCTGTACAGGCATCTCAGTGGACTTAGTGTGAAGGGCTGCAAGAGAGACAAGAAAAAAACATGCAGAAAGTAAAATCCTCGCAGTGAAATCCCTGTAATAACATGCTGTGTGTACCAGGTGACAGCATCAACACATGGGCTGTATTTGGTAGAATGCCAAAAGAGTGGAATTGAAGATTGAGAGGAATTAAAATTATAAAGGGTCTTGATCGTATACAAAACGTACATGGTCAACAAATAATACCAAATGATCACTTGAAAGATTTAGCTCACAACTGTACAAGCCATAAGCTCACTTCCATTACAGCTGTACTCCACATCTTCACTTGAACTGTTACAACACAAAGTAACTGGATAACCACCAGGATTGGTCACATTTGGACAAGAACGCCTTCTACTTCGATATACCTTCTCTGAACAAGGTCTAAAAGAACCTGACCATTCTCCCCAATCACTCCAACTCTGAAGGATACCTACAAATACCACAACATCACAACATCACAACATCACAACACCACAACATCACAACAGAAGAGCATGGGCCTCAAATGTCATAAAGTCTGACACAGCATCACTGGATGAACCAACATAGCCATCACAAGATTAGCAGCTTGAATCCACAAACCTGTTCTATTCTCCACATCCAATGGACAGTTAGCACAATTAGATGATTTGTTACATTCCCTACTTCTGGTTCTTGACTGGTTGACTGGAGTCACTCCACTCACAGGGAGACTACAGTCTGGTAGCCATGGAGACCAGGAGCCAAAGAGGAAGTCTGCAATGAAAAATTGTGCACTCATTGAATTTTATATTGCATATCACACACACCTACAGTACATTCAATACACATGTACATACATGTGCACAGATCTAGAGCTACACTAGCATAAACACGTACAGTGTAGTTGCCAGCATACATGCCTGCAGTAACACACGTACTGTACAATGACACACGTGAGGTATTCAGGTAATTGCGATCACACAAACAACTTATAATTGACGGTATAGCTGTTGCTTGCGATACACACAAATACAAAGACATGCATATGTACCAAATGACAGGAGCAAACGTGCATTTGTTGTGCTAACCATATCTTCTTGTGTTTCTCTCGTATGTACTAGGACGTGTGACTAACTAAGTAGGGCCCTGCGCTAATGTGTGTCTAATACTAGATTGCCTGTCTTTGGTTCTACTGGACCAAACTAAACCTGTTAGTGTTCATGTGTGTTCCTTGTTAGCTGCCGTAGTGAGTGTTTTAGAGTGTAATGCCAACCACGATTGACTTGTTCTAGTAATTATTGATTGTGATTACTTGCAATTGTGTTCCTTGTGGATCAGAATATTGACGCTATACCTATTATGGATACATATGAATGTGTATGTATGAACACAGAGAAAGTACTATGGACATACATACTCACTTTCACAACACAAGTTCTCAACATCTTTACTTGAAGTGTTACAACACAAAGTAACTGGATAGCCATCAGGATTGGTCACATGTGGACAAGAACGTCTTCTACTTCGATACACCTTCTCTGAACAAGGTCTAAGAGAACCTGACCATTCTCCCCAGTCACTCCAACTCTGAAGGATACCTACAAATACCACAACATCACAACATCACAGCATCACAACATCACATCACAACATCACAACATGCATGTAGACCATACATATCACACAAGGACACAATATCCCGGGATGGTCCAGCAGCCAAGCATACCATCAATCACAGAATGCACAGATGTCACAAATCAGCATCAACTTGTTTACAAACCTATTCTAGTGTCCACATCCAATGGACAGGGAGTACAATCAGAGGATATGTCACATTCTTTACTTCTGGTTCTTGACTGGTTGACTGGAGTCACTCCACTCACAGGGAGACTACAGTCTGGTATCCATGGAGACCAGGAGCCAAAGGGATAGTCTATATATATTAATGGGATCATGTGCAAAGCATAATATACGTATGTTCAATTTACTGGCCATGGTACTGTGCATTTCTACTCATTTCACTCAGCACACACACACACACACACACACACACACACACACACACACACACACACACACACACACACACACACACACAACACACACACACACACACACACACACACATACACACACACACACACATGCACGTAAGCACACACACACACACACACACACACACACACACACACACACACACACACACACACACACATGCACGTAAGCACACACCATGCTAAAATGTCTGGATATAGATCACAGTTTGCTCCACTCACAGGAAGACTACAATAGCCCCATTTGCTGCAAGCAAGCACTGTAGTTCCATACCAAAACGTACAACCTACATACAAACCCACACCTCAGTATTGGTCAATTATACCATCCATGCATATATGCCCACATTAAATGTACACAAGGTGAGTAGGTACTCTATGAAACTACATAACCATGTCTGGAGGAACCACCAGGGCTGGTTGCATGGGCAATGGCCCTGTACACCACTTTTCTTACCAAACCTCAAAGTACATAGTGAGTTAGAGGTTCATAGACTGCTATCATGAATGGTAGGATATTGTAACCAAAGGCTGGGTTGGGATGCCCACCACGAGCTCTAGAACAGCTCCCCCCCAGCCTGGTAGGTGCCTTGTGAAGTAACCTCTAGCTGGCTGACGGTCTGACCAGTAAGTGACTTAGAACCATTTAGCTACATACATTATGAAAATACTTATCTACATAATGTTTTGGTCAAAGATTTACGTAAACTCACTCTCACAACAAGGAGGGAGGTTGGCTGGGACTTTCTGACTTGCTGTGACATTCTGATAACCACATGTGGAGCAGAATGGAATATCTCGAGACGGCACCTCACATGAACGACTCCGACTACGATGGTCTGATGCACATCTTGGGAACCATGGAGACCATGATATCCACGAGTACACACTCACTACAGACAATTAACTCGATCATTGGAAACATCTAACCACTCTCACTCGTAGAGACAACATTAGTACCATTTACTGTCTGTGTAACCTCCACAGGAACTCCATCAGAGGTACATTCACCAACTCTTGATGCTGTCTTGAATGTGGTACTGTCACAGGTCCATGGCTGGGTCCAGTTAACAGAGTCTGGGTGGGGGTGGATAAAGGTATAGCCAGTTAGTGCCTATTAATAGTAAAGACTAAACAATGTTTTACACAGACACACACACACACACACACACACACACACACACACATTCACACACACACACACACACACACACACACACACACACACACACACACACACACACACACACACACACACACACACACACACACATTCACACACACACACATACACACACACACACACACACACACACATTCACACACACACACACACACACACACACACACACACACACACACACACACACACACACACACACACACACACACATTCACACACACACACACACACAAACACACACACACACACAAACACACACAAACACACACACACACACACAAACACACACACACACACACACACACACAAACACACACACCTTCACAACAAGAAACAGGCTGGCTATCAGGAACTCCATCAGGTACAGAGCAGTTCAGGCTGTGCTGATTTGAAGATTGATTATATGTACGGTATCGGTATTGCCATCCTGAAGTGTTGCAGGGTTGCCATGGTGACCAAGTCCCTGCAGTATCATACACTACTGTTGTAGGCACACATTCCTCATCCACAGCAATAGCCAGCATAATTATACGTGTGCATGTTGTTGTGTGCATTATTCACTAATTGTGTCGTGGTGAGCATTATCCAAGTATTACTGTCCATTTTCATGCA
>CAUJGJ010000242.1:4550858-4565858 GCA_963170055.1 Halisarca cf. caerulea | reverse complement strand
ACAATTGGACAAGAACGTCTTCTACTTCGATACACTTTCTCTGAACAAGGTCTAAGAGAACCCGACCATTCTCCCCAATCACTCCAACTCTGAAGGATACCTACAAACACCACAACATATGAACCACTAAATACCATCTTTGACATTTGAGGGTAATATTATACACATCTAGTGTACATTAATTTGGCTGTCCATGATTTCCACAAACCTGTTCTAGTCTCCACATCCTGTGGACAGGGAGTACAATCAGAGGATATGTTACATTCTCTACTTCTGGTTCTTGACTGGTTGACTGGAGTCACTCCACTCACAGGGAGACTACAGTCTGGTATCCATGTGGACCAGGAACCAAAGGGATAGTCTAGATATGAGTACAAACTTAAGGTCAGTTGAATCAATAGCATTTGATGACACAAGGTACTGTCCTATATCATCCCATGTCAATTTTTGCTCCACATTGTGGAAAGATATGCAACACGAACCATGGAAGCTCCCAGCTGGATATCCAGTGGACCCTCTCTACAATGGACACTTTGGGGACTGAAAACAGTCTATTCGGAGGTTACTTTTAATTTATATGTATAATAGCAATCTATCTGGATTAACGAAAGCATCAAATTCTGTTATAGAGAGATTTTCACTATATCACTATTGGGGGAGTTTGGTTATAAGAAGCTACATGCTTAAATCAGATGACCACAGACTCACTCTCACAACAAGGAGGGAGGTTGGCTGGTACTTTCTGGTTTGCTGTGACATTCTGATAACCACATGTGGAGCAGAATGGATCATCTGAAGATGGTACCTCACATGAACGACTCCGATTACGATGGTCTGATCCACATCTTGGGAACCATGGAGACCATGATGTCCACGAGTACACACTCACTACAGACAAGGAACTCATTGGAAACATCCAACCACTCTTACTCATAGAGATAACATTAGTACCATTTACTGTCTGTGTAACCTCCACAGGAACTCCATCAGAGGTACATTCACCAACTCTTGATGCTGTCTTGAATGTGGTACTGTCACAAGTCCATGGCTGGGTCCAGCTCACAGAGTCTGGGTGGACGTAAACACACAGTCAATTATATAGAGCGCATGTGCAGCATGAATGCTGTTGTCTATAGTCTGTATTTATACTAATGAATAAATCCATGGAAAATTAGATAACTAAAGATACAAACCAACACAAATGTACACATACAGTACACACACAAACCCATATACACGTACATTACGTACACACATACACAAAAAAACACACACACACATGTACACACACACACACACACACACACACAGACACACACACACACACACACACACACATACACATACAGTGACACATACGGTACTTTTCACAAAAAACTGGACGACGAACGGCGGTCAGTCTGTGTACGTACGGTGACCGTCCGGGCATTGACCGCTGTACGTACGGCGTACGTACGGGTGTTGTTTGTACCTACGCGGTTTCTTTCTCTCTAGCTAACGCTTTCGCAATTGGCTTGTGGCTTTTGTCTTTCCGTCTTAAAACGAAATTCGCTACTTTACGTTCCTAAAATAAGCCATTCTTGCTCGGGAAACCGATTCCGGCGAACCGATATCAATGCGCAAAAATGACGTAATTATTATTGGCATATCGTCCGTACGGCGTACGTCCGCGACTGTACGGTGTACGTCCGTTGATTGACCGCCCGTTTGACCGCCGTTCGTCGTCCAGTTTTTTATGAAAAGTACCGTACCTTCGCAACAAGAAACAAGCCTGCCAACATCATTCTCAGCATCAGAGACAGAGCAGTGGGTGGTACCAGGGGATAGAGATGGGTTGCATGCATGATATCGAAGTTTCTTTCCAGATGTGCTGCAGGGTTCCCATGGCGACCATGTCCGCAAAGCATCATTAACTACATTGTGATAGAAGTGGTATCAGTTTAAGAGACAGGCATGCTATATAGCAGTGTGATGCAATACAGCTATATAGATTGCATGCGGTTTAATGCTTCTATGTTACTGTAGTAACCATATACTGGCAACTAGTGCACTTATGGTACAGTTATTATTGTACATTACGTACACACATACACAAAAAAACACACACATATGTACACACACACACACACACACACACATACAGTGACACATACCTTCGCAACAAGAAACAAGCCTCTAAATTGTAATGATGCATGTTAATTGATAAACGTGGACTTACTCACCGTTCGCCGTCTCCACATATACGATGCTGTTGTTTCCTGCACACTGCCTAGTCCTCTTGGCGGTAGTGTGTCCGCATGCCCACTCCGACCAGGTGGAGCAGTTCGTACCGTTTCCGCACGCCGTTGGATATAGTCCTAAAGAAATGGTACAGCTAGAGCCATTACTACAGTGCCGTCTGTAGAAGAGCCTGCAACCTGCTTGTGAAGCTGAACTATTCACACGCATTCCAAATTGAATAGGGTTTATATCTACTTGAATGCGTCCTTTGGGAGAACTTCTGTATAGTTGGCAAACTTCGAGGTTTATAGCTTGGCTAATTGGTTTATAGCATGTGGAAATGAACGTATATTTAGTATTATTTCTTCGGCCTTTCCATCAGTCCAAACTCACCTGCACTACCAACAGAGGGATATACCAAGTAAGACGACGCCAAAATAGTAGCCACTACTGAAGTAAACATTCTCTGGCACGAAATAATTAAAACGCGAATAGTTAATCGCGTATTAGAATCATCACTTTCGTGCAGCTCTGATGACGTCACTCACCACACCCTTAAATTCCCCTCCCGACAAATGCCATTTTCTTTGTAAAAGACTAGAGTAAAAAATGCCAATTCGGCCGGACACAAATTTGGCCGCCTGATACTTCATACCGATAAAGGTTGTGAGCTTACAACTCCTTTCAACCATAACCCTCTATAGGGGTCACAATGAAAAATATCATTGCTGTCGGAAACATCCGAAAATAATGTTTTAGATGAAAGTCAGTACGGCGAATCTAATGGTGGTAACCGTTTTTCGATTGGTTGAAGTATGACCAAGTTATGCGTAAAATCATATTTTGCTGCAACGCAGGTGGTTTAAGTAGAGCAATCTCCCCCAATTTTCTGCTATGGATAGCCGAGGGATGGATCATCCTTGCACAGCGTGAGGGTTTGTTTCGCGTATGTTTCGAGCTTGTAAGGACGTTTAGTATGGAAATTTCGGAGACCCCCCTCCGACAAATGCAAGGATAACTGTCCGAAATACGCCTTTCCTAGTCGATCATGACAGTGGTGAGTATCTGCTACAATTTTGGATCCATTTCATTTAACTCCGCATTGGTGGAAAGTAGTTTTCTCGCGCGCGTTGCACCACAATTTTGATTAATTTTTATGCATAACTTGGTCATACTTCGACCAATCGAAAAACGGTTACCACCATTAGATTCGCCGTACTGAATTTCATCTAAAACAGTATTTTCGGATGATTCCGACCGCAATGAATTTTTCATTGTGACCCCTACCCTCTATATGTACTGACTGTAGTTAGACTTGAAATTTAGGTGGTTCTGTTGTACCTTCCAGGAATCAATAGGAGCAATTCATCTCCTGTGGTCGAATAAATGAATATTTGACCGCTTGTATGTAAAATTTGTCCACACTTATTTTCTCAGCCGATTCAATATGGAAAACTCCGAAACTTTTACAGCAAATCACAATGTACAACCCCTAATTTGATGTAAAATTTCAACTCCAAAATGTCCAAGTAGGTTAGGTTAAAACAGACAATGTTACATACACTTGAAATCTGGACTTATGAAAATGCATACTCATGAGAATGTGAATTCACTGCATAGGGTGGTAACCCAGAACTATAGACACTGTGCCAGAGAACCTTTTGCACTATTGTGGATAATCTCCTGTATGCATGTTGCAATGAATTTGTAATTTTATGTATTGTAGACACAAGATTTTTGTAGGTTGTCAAGAATTACCTGATCTACATAAATCTACTGTTTAATGTGCGTGATCATAGTACTCATGCACCTCATGCATGCAGGAGCTTATTCAAATAGTGGAAAAGGTTCTGGCATAGTGTCTATAGTTCTGGGTGGCCAGCCTATGCAGTGAATTCATGTTTTCATTAGTATAATATAAAATATATACATATATATGCATTTGCACAAGGGCAGATTCCAAGCGTATGTGACATCGTCTGTTTTAACCTAACCTACTTGAACAATTTGGAGCTGAAATTTTATACCAAATTTGGGGGCATACATTGTGATTTGCTGTGAATTTTTCAGAATCTTCTGAATTGAATCGGCTGAGAAAACAAGTGCGGACAAATTTTACATACAAGTGGCCAAATATTCATTTATTCGGCCACAGGAGGGGAATTGCTCCTATTCCTGAAAGGTACAACAGAACCACCTAAATTTCTAACTACAGTCAGTACATATAGAGGGCTATGGTTGACAGGAGTTGTAAGCTCATAGCCTTTATCAGTATGAAGTATCAGGCGGCCAAATTGGCATTTTTTACTCTCTCTATATATATATCCATGTATAGTGACTTGGAGCTGCGCAGTTGGCTCACATGCAGTGCACCATGTATATATACTGTGAAACCTCTGTAACCCGCCACCCTTCAATAATCCGACAGTCTCTCTAGTCCAACCATCTTTTGAGGCACTGTAATTAACCCAGCATACCACAGTATAATACGGGTTACTCCATATAATCCGACAACCTCTGTAATCTGACACAATTTGCAATTGTTGACTGCCCACAGAGTGTCGGATGATAGAGGTACTGCTGTGCACACAGACAGGCTGACTGCAGCATGCACAACAACGCCACACATCAACTATAGATCAAGAAGGCTGGTACATCAGTTCAGGGTAAAACCAAAATGATCTCCATGTACATTGTGGGATATCATGCAAAAATGAAAAAGTGCAGAATTTCTTCAAAATACATACAATTGCAAAATAGATATAGAATAAATAAACCCAACATTATTTTAAAAGACCCCAAGTAGTATATGCATATAGTATTGGACATTGGTATGCAAATGAGAAACTAGACTGACCAGAAACATGTTCCGAAAGTAGGTAAGTGCACCACCATCACGGATGCCTTGGACAGTGTGCATGTATAAAGGTTCCCCAAACATCACAAGGGGAATACGTCTTTGTCATCTTCATCACTGCTCTCAAACAGCCTTCTTGACTCTTCACTTCGCTCACTGGATGCTCTTCTAAAATGCTCACCGGATGTCTTTCTAGACTGGTCACCTGATGTCTTTCGAGAACGGTCCCTGGATGTTTTTCGAGAAGGAGATTTGAATTTCTCATTCTCTTCTTTGCTCATCTTTCTTTTCTCCTTTATCCTTTCCCCAGGATCAAGTTCATCATCTTTGGCATCTCCTTCACTGAGCACAGGGAACATACACATCTTCGTTATATCTTTATATTCTTCCTCTCTCGTCTTTCTTTCCTCCTTTATCTGAAATGCTTCATAAGGTAGCTGTGTTTGACCTGATGGTTCTTGCTCCACTGCCTGTTCCATCACATCAGTGAAGTCTTCTCTTCTCCTGTCATCAGCAGTCAAGCTGCCATCTAGCCGATCTCCGTCTTCATCAAAGTATGTGTGCACTCCTGAGCCATTGTTGAATCCTTCAGGATATTCTTGGATTTTACCAGGATAATCTGTAGGGGGGTCCCCATCTTTTGAAGATTCTATACACATCTTAGCATCATATCTAACTTGTTCAAGATCAGACGTGTCATCTTCGTCAACAGCAAAATGAACATTACTGATGGAATACATGTTTTGAATGTCATCTTCGGTACATAATTTGTGATCACCATCCACAATGGTGTTTGTGGGAGGTGTCCCTTCCTGTTCACCGTCTTCAGCATCCTCAGGTTCCAGGATGTTCTCTACACTATTCTTCAGTACAATGTATCCGTAAACGCCAACTGATTTTTGTCGTCTGAATTGGAAAATAAGAACAAATGTGCTACTACAACTGTGATAAACCTTAATTCAGTTGACAGATGACTACAGTATGAGCTCCTGATTCAATTGCAAATAAATAATTTATACAGTGAAACCTCTATTAAAGGACACCTCCAAAATACAGCCACCTCTTTTAACAGGACACCACTGCTCTGCCCCATTTGAAGTCCCTCACATTGACATGTGTACATTCAAACCTGCCAAAATAGGGACACCTCCATATATATATATACAGGACAGTTAATGGTGCTCCCAATGGTGTCCGTAATATAAAGGTTTCAATGTATATTTTCAAATAATGTCTTATTCAAACCATTAATAATTATTACACAGACTACAATTTGTATCCATTCCCTATTAAAGATGGCCTTGTAATTCAAATGAGTGGATAATTCACACATGTTGTCTGGTCCTGAGCTGGTTTGTTTTGGTGAGATTATACTGTATCTACATGAAGCAGGAAGACTGCATGATCGATGGGGAAATATCGTAGCAAGTTAACCCTTAATCGTTTGTGTTTCTGGTGAAAATCTATGTGCTTGACATGCAGCAAATGTTAGTATAGCTGAAATCCTACAACAAAGGAGTAAGACTGACCTGCGTTTATTCCTCATGTACCAGCAGGAGAGTGCAATGACCACTCCCACTACTAGTGCAGTCACGCCCACTGAAGATAAAACTGGCCAAATGTACAAGTGCACATTGAGATTTGAAGACGCCTCAGAGGAAGTGGTGCTTTCTGGAAGAGTAGCATTCTCTGCAGTTGTTGGGCATAAGTCCTTCAGGGAACATGGTGAGAGGTTGGCTATGGTGGCGTTTTGGAGGTTTATACAGTGAGGGGGGGCAGCTATACACTTGAACTGGTCTGTGTTCAAGGGAGACGGAGCACCAGAAGGGACAGTGGAGGGGTCACACTCACATCCATACACACAGTGTCCTTCAGTACAGTACAGGATTCTCATGGAACACACACCTATAAGTAATGATGAGAGGTTGCAGGGGAGTTACATGGATGCATGAATGAGTGTGTATATAATACAGTCAAACCTCAGTATAACGAACCCCCTCGGGACCACTGAAAAGGTTCACTACATCAAGGTGTTCACTACATCAGGGTTCATTTACATAGAGTAAATAGGTGTACATTCTAAGGTCTATGTTTGCTGTATCAGGAGTTCATTGTATCCAGGGTTCACTATAGAGAGGTTCAACTGTATGTAGCTTAACACATAAAACACACATTCATGCACACTCATACACAGAAGGATACACACACATGCATACACACACATACGTGTACACCCACACTACCCACCCACCCACCCACCCACACACACACACACACACACCCGCACCCACCCACCCACCCACCCACCCACACACACACACACACACACACACACACACACACACACACACACACACACACACACACACACACACGCATATACACACACAGACAGATATACACACTCACTTCCACAACAGCTGTACTCCACATCTTCACTTGAATTGTGGCAACACGAAATAAGAAGACCACCTTTGGCATCATTCACATTTGGACAAGAACGTCTTCTACTTCGATACACCTTCTCTGAGCAAGGTCTAAGAGAACCTGACCATTCTCCCCAATCACTCCAACTCTGAAGGACACCTACAAATACCACAACATCACAACATCACAACATGGCTAGATTGACCATGTGCCATAGATTACACTGCTTCATCAAATTGTATAGTGCTACAGTAGAACTTCCCAATGAAGGACACTTTGGGGATGAAATAAATTAAGCTGATTTGTTCTTTGTAGAGACATTTTACTCTTTGGGAGGCTGAAAATGTTTTGTAGGAATGTGAATGGGATTGTTAGTCGTGCCCTTTGTAGAGAGGTTTATGATAATATAATAAACCTCACTACAAAGGACATGATTTACGATCCCATTAATACTACACTGTGTCCATATTTGGGTGAGTCCACTACCAGAAGTTCCACTGTACCTCTTCTAGTCTCCACATCCATTGGACAGTTAGCACAATCAGAGGATATGTTGTATTCCCTACTTCTGGTTCTTGACTGGTTGACTGGAGTCACTCCGTTCACAGGGAGACTACAGTCTGGTTTCCATGGAGACCAGGAGTTAAAGGTAAAATCTAGATGTGAGTACAAAGGTAATGTCAGCTATAGTTGGTCACTCAGCCACAATTGTAACATTAGCATTTCATATGTACATAAACCATGTAGAGAAAATTTTGATATTGAATTTAGAAATTTAGGGAGATATGTAGCATATACCATTAATAGCATAGAGATCCTAATAATACTATAGCCAATGTGAAATGTATAACGTTACTGCTGAGAATGCTCATTCATCCAATGTACATGGTAATTCTTTGGACCATTTTCATATTGGCATGCATGCATGGTAGAATCTATGCAGAATTCATGTACAATACATTCGGAAGGACTACAATAGAGATGGGAAGAAAAAGTGGGGCATGCACTGCGGGTACTTCTCAAACATGCCAACTCTATACAGCACTTGAAACAAGTATATTTACTATCACAACAGAGATTCTGAACATCTTCACTTGAGCTGTCACAACACGAAGTAACTGGATAACCATCAGGATTTGTCACGTGTGGACAAGAACGTCTTCTACTTCGATACACCTTCTCTGAACAAGGTCCAACAGAACCTGACCATTCTCCCCAACCACTCCAACTCTGAAGGATACCTACAGTACAAATATGTATACCACAACATCCCAACATCAATACCACAACCTCATAGCATCACACCACACATCGCCACAGTCACCACAGTTACAGTCACCACCACACTACAGTAACCACAGTTACCAGTTACAATCACCATGCACAGTTGTGCTGTTAGGGAGTACAACCACAAGCACCACTCTTCCCCTTCAATTAGGACAATAAATAACACTCTCATGTCACTCAACTACACATGTAGCATCTAGCTGGTATCAAGTATCTTATAGTTCAACCTTGAGAGCCCCAAACCATGTGAGCTACTAAACAGTCATGCAGAAATGGTGATGAGGAACCACATATAAACTTCACCATTACAACCAAAACCGACAAAGTATACAAGCTAAGCAATGCCATGTACCGTAACAAAGAATATAGCATATATGTGTCTTCTTCAAGACAATTAACATGTGTATACATGTGTACTATGTGTATACACACAGTTATATAGCATGTGACTGACTATACCTGACCACACAACATGCAGCCCGAGGACATATAAGCAGTAGCATTACATGGAAGCCCACATTCCAAAAGGAGCCCACTCTACAACAGATAAACTGCAGTCATGTATCACTACAATTTTAATTTACAGTTTAATTCATTAATTTTATGCATTACCTCTTCTAGTCTCCACATCCAATGGACAAGAAGTACAATCAGAGGATATGTTACATTCTCTACTTCTGTTTCTTGACTGGTCAACATGACTCACTCCACTCACGTTAAGACTACAGTTTGGCATCCATGATGACCAGGAACCAATGGTAAAGTCTATGCAAAAAAGATGTGTACTGAACTCAACATTCATGGTAGAGTGAATTCTCATTATCATGAAGCCATACTTTGTTTAGAAAATTTCAGCAGATTATCAACAATGGGTTTGGTGGACTATCCAAATCAATGTGCAGCTTTTCAATCTATTTATGCATGAAATTGATGACGGATAAAATTAAGGGTTTGGTAGACTATTGAGAAGTATAACTGTAACAGTATTACAGTAAGTAATTTATTAGTAAGCTCACATATTCTGGACAAGATATGAGTGCTGCAATGTATATGTACACACACACACACGCACACACACACACACACACACACACACACACACACACACACGCACGCACACACGCACGCACACACACACACACACACACACACACACGTACACACCATAGATACTGTAGAAGGCACGCGCGCGCACACACACACACACACACACACACACACACACACACACACACACACACACACACACACAAGCATGCATTTCACACAGATAATATAGACATATATTATTCTCACTTTCACAACACAAGTTCTCAACTTCTTTACTTGAGCTGTTACAACATGAAATAACTAGATAATCTTCAGGATTGGTCACAATTGGACAAGAACGTCTTCTACTTCGATACACCTTTTCTGAACAAGGTCTAAGAGAACCAGACCATTCTCCCCAATCACTCCAACTCTGAAGGATACCTACAAATACCACAACATCACAAGGAGTATCATCACTGCTGTCAATGAATACAAGACAAGACAATAGAATTATTAGTAAAAGCTAAGGTGGATACTTTTTCTGACAAGTGGAACAAGACTCATGTAGATGATCGACATGTTACTTGCTTACAACTAGGTTTGTAGGCTTATCATTCGTTATTTTCAAGTTATGACTTAAAAGCTGACCTGGGAATTGGAGATCATCTACAAAGTGGTGCAAATCGGACAAGCCTTCATGTACTAAGCAGCGTCATCTATATATAGTAGTACATACTATATAATTATGTATAATCAGCCTGGTTGGGGTTATAGTATTGTTCTATTGTGTGACATAATTAAGCTATCACTTATGAAGACCAGGTCGACCACTGTTCTGAGTTCCTCAGAACCTCACAAGCTAGCTGACAGACCATGAGCTATATATAACAACTATACAAAACAAAACGCTGCAGTGGTCCAAGAATCTCCAAATAAATTACCCAGCGGGGACATCTCTCGGGTCCTTTGTTGATAGGTTCTCCCCATCTCAGAGATTGCTATCAAACGAATTTGTATCCCACCTGTAACCCTAGGCTCCCTCAAATCAAACACATGCAACCCCTGAGTCTATAGGTGTGCAACTAGTACAACTTGAAATACAACATTAATACATTCACAAACTTGTTCTAGTCTCCACATCCAATGGACAGGGAGTACAATCAGAGGATATGTCACATTCCCTACTTCTGGTTCTGGACTGGTTGACTGGAGTCACTCCACTCACAGGGAGACTACAGTCTGGTATCCATGGAGACCAGGAGCCAAAGGGATAGTCTACACATAATTATATATGCATTAAATACTTCCAATCACAGGCTTCATTGAGAGATAAATGATAAGAATTGTTTTACATATACAGTATATAGACCCTCACATATCTATAGTCACTCTGATTATCCAACCCACACTCTACTGTGGTACTCTACAATACAGAACAGTATTGTAGTGTGTAGTCTGTATTGTGCAAAATGTATTTGTACGTTCTAACATTGGATTCTTACTTCGATCAGCTAACACATGAAAGCTTAACCACATGTATTCACGAGTTGACTATGATTCTTATGCATGTACTCTATGACATGCATTTCACATATCTCAACATATATAAGCTGGTCCCACTTAGTGTGGATGAGTGAGGGTCTACTGCATGTACTGTAGTATATTACACAAACCATGTAAACAAATGGCACACGCATTCACAAACATATGCATGCAATGCCACACACACTATATGAATGCCTGGCCCAAAAATACGTTCATATGGCAGTCACTGCATGCAGTACAGTTGGCTAGGGATAGACTCACTCTCACAACAAGGAGGGAGGTCGTCTGGTACTTTCTGGTTTGCTGTGACATTCTGATAACCACATGTGGAGCAGAATGGAACATCTGAAGATGGTACCTCACATGAACGATTACGACTACGATGGTCTGATCCACATCTTGGGAGCCATGGAGACCACGATGTCCATGAGTACACACTCACTACAGACAAGGAACTCATTGGAAACATCTAAACACTCTCACTCATAGAGACAGCATTAGTACCATTTACTGTCTGTGTAACCTCCACAGGAACTCCATCAGAGGTACATTCACCAACTCTTGATGCTGTCTTGAATGTGGTACTGTCACAGGTCCATGGCTGGGTCCAGTTCACAGAGTCTGGGTGGACATAAGCGCATATAGCTTAAGTATAGCGTACATGTAAAGAAACAATGCTGTTATTGATTGTGGCAAGCACTATAGAGTAAATGACAAATTAGATAACTAAAGTTTGAAACAGCACTCAGTAAGTGAGATGCATGAACGTCACGATCCAAGAGCTTACCAGTGATGCATATTTTGATCAAGATATTTGGACTGAATTTATTCCACTCACAAATGTATAGTGTGCACACGTATATATCATACAATATGCATGTACACACTTGTACTTGTACTTGTAATACCACTGCCAGCTCACTGGCTATGTGGACCCCATTTAGGGGGTTGAGCCATCAGGAAACACCAAGACCGATGGTTCTGCTGGCAACAGCCCCACTGATCCCAGCCCCACGATGACCCCCTAAGTGCAGAGTGGGGATACTCATCTGTGGGCTTGCAAGACCCACGAGATGAGGAGAAGTGGGGTACAGCCCTGAGTGATGGCATCAATATATCCATCCCGAGCTCTGAGCTGCATGATTCCCCACCTCCAGCTTGGTGACTTTCAGGATGATAGTATATGTACACACACACACACACACACACACACACACACGCATGGACACACACACGCATGCACACACATACACACACACACACACACACACATGCATGGACACACGAATGCATGCACACACACACACACACACACACACACACACACACACACACACACACACACACACACACACACGCGCGCGCGCACATGTACACACACACATACACAGACACACACACAGCACACACACACACACACACACACACACACACACACACACACACACACACACACACACACACACAGCACTCACACATGCACACATACCTAGGCCTTCACAACAGGATACACGGCTGCCAACAGTATTCCCAGAATCAAAGGCTAAGCAGTGGGTGGTACCAAGGAATAGAGATGGGTTGCAGGTATGATATCGAAATTTCTTTCCAGGTGTGCTGCAGGGTTCCCATGGCGACCATATGCGCAAAGCATCATTAACTGTATACATCGTGGTAGAAGTGGTACCAGTTTAAAAGACAGGCATGCTAGCAGAGTGATGCAATGTACATTGAATGCAGTTTATGTATAATATTAACCATTATACTGGCAGCTAGTGAAATTATTGTACATGCAGTTACTACTGTAAGTATTATAGTTTAACAAGCTTCTAAAATTGTACTGTTGAACAACGTGTATGGACTTGCTCACTGTTCGCCGTCTCCACATATACAATACTATCGTTTCCTGCACACCGTCTGGTCCTCTTGGCAGTAGTGTGTCCGCATGCCCACACCGACCAGGTGGAACAGTTCGTACCGTTTCCGCACAGGTTGATTCCTTCAGAAATGGTAAAGAGTCATTACTCTCGAAGTACAGTCTATGGGAGAGTCTGCGACCTGTTTGTGAAGCTGAACTATATACTACCACGCATGCACACTTAAGAACATTTACATCTACTTGAATGTGATACCCTTTGGGAGAACTTTATGACCATAGGTAAGGTGGTCATAATAGCTAATATAGCCATGTAATAATAAACGTGTACTAGCTATAGGCCTGTTAGATTTCCCTCCAAACTCACCTGCACTACCAACAGAGAGAAATACCAAGTAAGACGACGCCAAAATAGCAGCCACTATTGCAGAGGTAAACATTTCTGGTATAGTTATACGAATATAACGCGAATAGTTAATCGCGTATAAGAATCGTCAGTTTCGAGCAGCTCTGATGACATCATTCGCTACACCTTATATTCCCCTCCCGAGGAATGGACATTTTCTTTATAAAAGACTGCCATGCAGTGTGCTAGCTTGGAGTTGCGCAGTTGGTTCACAGTGTGCATATATTACGTACCAAATATCTGTATACACTATGTGAAATAACCTGCCAATCCAACAGTCACTCATCTCATCTGACTATCTTTTAACCTTGGGCAATGTAACCATACCAAAGTATAGTAAGAGTTACTCCATATAATCCGCCAACCTCCGTAATCTGACACAATTTGGAATTGTTGGCTGCCCTCAGAGTGTCAGATGATAGAGGTACTGCGCATGCGGTACACGCAGACTGATATCAAGGATGGATGCACAACGGTGCTATGTACACTTGACCAGGAAAGGTTCAGCAATTCTGGGTAAAATGATCTCCATTGATCGAAGGATATCATAGAAGAATCAAGTGCAGAATGTCTCAAAAATACATACAAAGTCAGAAATAAATACAACAATCAATATACCAATCATTATTTTCAAATGTACTATTAGCAGTACATATGTTATTACATAGACATTAAAAAAAATAATTTAAATTTATTATGCTCACAAGAAACAACTGTGAATAAGACTGCATAGTCATGACCAGATCGAAACAAAGTGTTCGGAAAGTGCATCAACATGCAGGACTCAACCAGGTTACTCCCATCCTGTACAGTGTGCATGAAGAGGATTCTCAAATGTCACAAGGGGAATATGTTTTCGTCATCTTCATCACTGCTCTCAAATAGCCTTCTGGACTCTTCACTTTGTTCACTAGATGCTCTTCTAAAACGCTCACTGGATGTCTTTCTAAAACGCTCACCTAACGTCTTTCGAGAACGGTCACTGGATGTTTTTCGAGAAGGAGATTTGAATTTCTCATACTCTTCTTTGCTTGTCTTTCTTCTCTCCTTTATCTGAAATGCTTCATAAGGTAGCTGTGTTTGATCTAATGGTTCTTCCTCTTCAGTCTGTTCTGTAACATCAATGAAGTCTTCTCCACTCCTGCTGCCATCAATGTAGGTGTGCACTCCCAAACCATTATTGCATTCTTCAGGATATTCTTGGATTTTACCAGGATGCTCTGTAGGGGCATCCCCATCTTCTGGAGCTTCCATACACACTTTAGATTCACCTCTAACCTGCTCAGGATCAGAATTGCCATCATCGTCAACAGCAAAATGAACATTGCTGATGGAATACTGGTTATGATTGTC
>CAUJGJ010000242.1:4528358-4545858 GCA_963170055.1 Halisarca cf. caerulea | reverse complement strand
AGAGGGGTGTCTGCAATTCAGGGGTCTGGATTAGAGGGGTGTCAGCAATTCAGGGTCTGGATTAGAGGTGTGTCAGCAATTCAGGGGTCTGGATTAGAGGGGTGTCAGCAATTCAGGGGTCTGGATTAGAGGGGTGTCTGCAATTCAGGGGTCTGAATTAGAGGTGTGTCAGCAATTCAGTGGTCTAGATTAGAGGGGTGTCTGCAATTCAGGGGTCTGGATTAGAGGTGTGTCTGCAATTCAGGGGTCTGGATTAGAGGTGTGTCCGCAATTCAGGGTCTGGATTAGAGGTGTGTCAGCAATTCAGGGGTCTGGATTAGAGGTGTGTTAGCAATTCAGGGGTCTGGATTAGAGGGGTGTCAGCAATTCAGGGGTCTGGATTAGAGGGGTGTCAGCAATTCAGGGTCTGGATTAGAGGGGTGTCCGCAATTCAGGGGTTTGGATTAGAGGGGTGTCAGCAATTCAGGGGTCTGGATTAGAGGGGTGTCTGCAATTCAGAGGTCTGGATTAGAGGGGTGTCTGCAATTCAGGGGTCTGGATTAGAGGGGTGTCTGCAATTCAGGGGTCTGGATTAGAGGGGTGTCCACAATTCAGGGGTCTGGATTAGAGGGGTGTCTGCAATTCAGGGGTCTGGATTAGAGGGGTGTCTGCAATTCACGGGTCTGGATTAAAGGGGTGTCTGCAATTCAGGGGTCTGGATTAGAGGGGTGTCTGCAATTCAGGGGTCTGGATTAGAGGGATGTCTGCAATTCAGGGGTCTGGATTAGAGGGGTGTCTGCAATTCAGGGGTCTGGATTAGAGGTGTGTCTGCAATTCAGGGGTCTGGATTAGAGGGGTGTCCACAATTCAGGGTCTGGATTAGAGGGTTCTACTGAAGTAATTAAGACAACTGTTGCAACATCAACATAAACACAAATTCCAATTTTGTTAACAACTGTGTTAACATAAACATAAGTTCCAATTTTGCACAGACATGTGTGCATACAGGGAAGTCACTAAATCACGGTAGAGCAGTATACCACCATGCTTAAAATCTCAGCCAAGCTTTCCATATTCAGCCATTGTAAAGCAGTCCTGCTTTATTCCTAAACACACTATATAGTGTCTGTGATAGGTGACAGATTATTTGATTGGGTGTGAAGTAGTTTACACTTGCTTGGAAGTCTAGCAAGCTAAGTAAAATTTAACTGCAATGCACTTTTACCGTAATCGAATGTGAATAATTATGTTTAGCTACATAATGGCACTCGATTCAGTGGTGTGTGCCGCTCTTCTGGTGACTTTCCTGCGTGCATATCACACAAACACACACACACACACACACACACACACACACACACACACACACAGGCAGACAAGGAATCTAACTTTCACAACAGAGATTCTGAACATCTTCACTGGAGCTGTTACAATATGGAATGACCAGATACCCATCAGGATTGGTCACATGTGGACAATAACGTCTTCTGCTTCGATACACCTTCTCTGAACAAGGTCTAAGAGAACCTGACCATTCTCCCCAATCACTCCAACACTGAAGAATACCTACAAATACCACAACATCACAACATCACAACATCACATGCAAGGTGCATCACCACTGCTGTCGCAAAGAGTATAGTACTACAACCCAGGGTAATCGATGGTCAGCAAAATATAATGCATTCTTTTCTACCACTCAACTAGTGCAGATGATGTGTAAGAATGATGTTTCAGATTACCAATCAATTTCAGTACTCTTCACAGATTAATGAGAATTTATGTTTTAGCACAAAATTAATGATGTTGTTGCCCAAAACTGACGCTGCAAGCAATTGTGTGATGCATTGTATGTACTATTAATATGTATATAGTGTGTATAATATATATTATATCAGTGTCCTCCCCAGAAAAAAATTCAGGCATGTTGATATGTACGTACATGCATACATGTATACGTTCCTTATCACATATGTACACATACAAAGCATCACAATTTGCTTGCAGCTTCAGTTTTGGGCACTAGCTTGAATTGTATTAAACATACGTAGATTTACAATAAACTGTATATAGTATTAAATTTTGGTAAAGAAGGCATGTTGGACCGACATGCCTTACCTGGGGAGAACACTGAGTGTGTATCATGTAGTCAATCAACATCCCTTGTATTATATGGGGAGAACACTGAATTTGAAGGAAAAATAACCAAGGGCGTAGACATCCTGTGAATAGTAGTCTCGTGTAGCCCAGACCACTATTTTGCCTCGATCCTTGTTTTGGTGACTATGACGTCACCCGTTGGCAGAAATGTGAGACTATGTGACTTACAGCCTGATAGTTGCTTACAACCCATGCAGTTTGTCTAGGCTCAATTTAATTGACCTATATAGTTTCATTTTCTGCAATCTAAAAATTAATCTGGGAATTAAGAGGAACTTATGCATCTATGCATAATTAGTTGTGCAAGCCTTTATGTATGTAAACCATGCATGTCACCTATTATACATGCCATACACAGTCAGGGTACTTGAGAGTTAAAATTATGTGTAAGGGCTAGGATTATATTGACAGTGTACAAAAATGATATACTGTAACAGTGAAACCTGTCCACCGACCTGCAATTGCAAAGAAGGACCACCTGTCTACAGAGACCACTGTAGGCTGATCCGGGAACCACGTTAGCCATACTTACCTGGCAATTGAGACCACTTAAGAATTAGGGACAGTACAATTAAGACAGTCCCTAGCTATAGGGTGGTGTTTACTCACAGGTTCTAATGTAGTTCTATTGTACAACACCATTCAATGCATAACTGGTCATAAGACCAGGCTGCTTTTCTAGCTGAGTCCCTCAGAAGCTGACAGACCATGAGCTAACAACTATGTAATACAAACTGCAGTGGTCCAGGAATCTCCAAACGAAGAACACAGTGGGGACGGCTCTCTTAATTGTCCTATGTAGAGAGATTGTCCCCATCTTGGAGGTTGCTATCAAACTGCACACCAATTAATACATTGAGGCGATGCCTACTATATAGAGTGAGGTTGGGTGGAGGTACTTGGATTGGTAAGATGAGGATGTGTTGGGGGCAGTTTGGGTGGAAGGATGTTAGTGTGGAGGTGTTTAAGGAGTTGTCGGCTGTGGAAGTGAGAGAGATGCTGGAAGCCATTGCCTGGAGGAAAGTACGGGAGGAATAGGGCAAGGAGATGGAGACAAAGCCTAAGTTGGAGATGTTGAAGAGGATTGTGAGTTTGGGAGAGTGGTCGGAGTGTGCGAGAGTGTGGAGAAGGTCCAACAGGAGGATGATGACGAAACTGAGAGGAGGCACAGCAGGTTTTGAAATCGAGACAGGAAGGTGGAGAGGTGTGGCAAGAAAGGAGAGAGTATGCAAATTATGTGATAGTGGTGAAGTGGAAGATGTGGGGCATTGACTGATGAGGTGTGAGGCATGGGGAGTACAGCGCGTACCATTGGAGGATTGGATGGAACGGCACACTGTCCGTACCCAAGATCCTGCTGCATCCCTGCTGTCTGTTGCATGCACAAACTACCAGCTATTGGAAATTATTTTCATGTATGCGGCATGCAAGATTTGGTTGACCCTATTTATTTTGATAAAATATGTATGTGTGTGACACTGTTCATATCCTTTTTTTTCTTTGACGTAAGTGCTACATGGGGCCAGTGTGTGCCCTAGTGCCAGTGGACATGGTGCACCCATATTATTGATTGATTGATTGATATAGTATTCTGGGAAACGGAGTACACCTATCATCTGCAAAGATGGGGTGAGGGCTACAACCCCGAACCTGTAGACCTGCCACTAGTACAACTTGAATTATAAATGCATTCACAAACCTGTTCTAGTCTCCACATCCACTGGACAGGGAAAACACTCCAAGGATATGTTACATTCTCTACTTCTGGTTCTTGACTGGTTGACTGGAGTCACTCCACTCACAGGGAGACTACAGTCTTGTTTCCATGGAGACCAGGAGCCAAAGGGATAGTCTATAAACACATGTACAAATTAAAGCTTAAGAATTATTATCAATCAAGAGTAAATCAAGAATATTTTACATGATAATATTTACTGTATAAACCAAATAAACAAGAGACATGCACAGTGCCTGGGTCACAATTAAGCGTAAAATTCACGTATATACAGTAAGTTCTTAGTCACTGCCAGCATAGATGGGGTATAGAGTATCCATACAACCACTAATACACCACTGCATGGGGAAAGACTCACTCTCACAACAAGGAGGGAGGTTGGATGGTACTCTCTGACTTGCTGTGACATTCTGATAACCACATGTGGAGCAGAATGGACCATCTGAAGATGGTACCTCACATGAACGATTACGACTACAATGGTCTGATCCACATCTTGGGAGCCATGGAGACCATGATGTCCACGAGTACACACTCACTACAGACAAGGAACTCATTGGAAACATCTAAACACTCTCACTCATAGAGACAACATTAGTACCATTTACTGTCTGTGTAACCTCCCCAGGAACTCCATCAGAGGTACATTCACCAACTCTTGATGCTGTCTTGAATGTGGTACTGTCACAGGTCCATGGCTGGGTCCAGCTCACAGAGTCTGGGTGGGTGTTAAAACATGTAGCCAATAAATTACTAACAATTGCACACACATGCACACAAACATGCATGCATGCATGTACACAAATATTCATGTACACACATACCAGGGGCATAGCTACCATTGTTCCTGGTTGCCAGGAAACCCCCCTCATCAATCCAAAGCCATGTGTGGTACCAGTGTGCTAATTAATGATGCAATTAATCCCAACACCTACTCCAATTGTCACCTGCATGCACCTGTCCTGCACACATGGGTCCGCAGAGCATATGACTAGTTGTGACCAAAGTTCAGAACTTCGCAAAAACTGAGACGAGAAATTTACATTGAAATTGAATTGTGAAATCAATGAGAATGTGCATGCTATCGAGTAGTCTGGCATGCTAGACCATCCCAACTAACACGCCAAGGAATGAAAAGGTGAAGGGATGTGTTAGTTGGGACGGTCTAGTGTGCCAGACTAGTCATTGGGTTATATGATTGCATGAATGTAAACTAAGTTGCATGTGATCTAGTCTCATGCAGATAACCAGACCCCTTCGATCCTGCATGGAGAGGAACGTATACATATATATATATATATATATATATATATATATATATATATGTAACGACATTATAAAATTAAGCTATAGTGTTAGAAATACGGTACGATTCAGCTAAACCACTTTTATTAGTCTTAGAAGGACGTACAGCTGTGCACACAGCTTTCCTTCTCCAACATCATTGCTGTATATATGTAATTAAATCATTGTTAAGCATAAGTTATTATTGCTTTACGATATACCTCAGTTCTTAACTGGATATTGTTGATTCGAAATGATCTTCCAACACAAGGAGTGCGTATTTCAGTCATGCACAACACATTCAGGGTCATGTCTGCTCAAGATGCCAACAAAACAGTGCAACTTCACCAAAAGAACGCAGACAACAATTGAGAAACATAATCTGGTCGCCGCGAGTGATCGCGCATGCGCAGTGAATGTACATGTCATAATGCACATGGCCGTCACCATGGCCAATATATTTAGTGACTGAATGATAAAATCAGAAATCCTGCCACTTCTTTATCAAATTTTAAGAATTGCTTAGCGTAAATTGAAGATATATGGTTTAGGCCTTGTAACATTATGTATATATTGAGCTCCAAACTGAGCAATGAGACTGCCAAGTAAGCTAAGATTTGAAACTTCTTGGGCAGTTTGCTGAACTGTCGGTACTCCGACTGGAATGATTCAAGGCTTGTCTTATAGTGCCCACCTATCCAAGCCGTTGTTCACTGTAGAGTCACAATTCGAGTTGAAAATATCTGTTCTGGGCCCACATGCATGGGGTACAAGTATCAAATTTTACCCTACGAAATGCTAGGGCGACCTCAATTGGACTCCCATTGGCAACGGAAACAATTAACCTCGCTAAACTGCTCAGTAATAACAAATGCTGTGAATACTACATTCAAACGTGTTTTGTGTACTTAATTATAATTCTTTGTTTTTACTTTGTCTGACACAAGCAAATATAACTACTAGATGTTCGCAAAGTGAAGTACTTGCGAGACAGTGCTAAAGTCAAAGTGATAGGCTAGTTGGGTTGCTACGAAACGTATATCAAATAAAAGGTCTGAAGCGGACAAGAAAACAGTAAGAAAGGTTGCAATCTGATAGCGAAGCGATGTCTCACAATTCACTGTCTTTCTGCTCATCATCATGCATGAAACATACGGCCTTTATTAAGATTAATAAGATCCCAAGGGGGAAACTGAGAAGCTCACATCTCAGTACGAACAAAATTAGTCAAATTTACAAAACGTGAATAACAACATTAGTTTGAAATAATGATAACATTTCTCCTGCGTCTTCGTGGGTTTCCCCAATGCACACGACCGTCAACATCATGCGCAGGAAGATACCGCCGAATTTCAACTTGAAATGGGAATATTCATGTGGGCAACATTCATAAAAGGCAACAAGGATGGCTAAAATTTTTACCCAATGAACCCCTTGCAGAGGTGAAGGGAAACTTTAAAGACTAACGAAATAAAAAGGCCTCTCGGGGTATTTATTTAGTCTTTCATTTAAGAGTGAAAATATGGATAAATCTTCCAGCATGTGGCTATCACACAAAGAAATGTGAATTGTCACTTTTGCCTTTATACTGGCCCATGCAGGATCTGTAGTGAGATTAGTGACGTGTTTCTTCCATAAAGTCAAAGTTCCTTTATGCCCCTACGAGATAGTACCATTTACGAATAATGCATGTACGTGTCTGCTTCTGTAGTAATTAGCATCCAAAGTGGCAGTTTGGGGCCAAACTTTACCAAACTTAGTTACCCGAAACCAATCAAATGCGTGGGTAGCTCAAACTGTTTCCACTAATGTGACAGAGATATAGTTAACTCGCTACGTTCGTAATTATGTTTACCTGTATACCATGCAGTGGTCCATGCATGCATATTATAATGGCTATTATAGTACAATGTGTTCGGATACCACAGTGTGTACCCATGATCATAGCATTTCAGAAACCCCCTTCTTTTTCTTCTGGCTACTTCCCTGCGTACACACGCATACACACACATGCATGCACGCACGTACGCACACACATACATGCACATGCACATATATACACACACACACTCATGCATGCACACACACACACATACACACACACACACACACACACACACACACACACACACACACACACACACACACACACATACAAGCACACACTGTTCACACACCTTCACAACAAGATCCAGACTTGCTATCAGGGACTCCAGGTACAGAGCAGCTGACTCGCAGAGAAGAGTGGTTATATCTAACATAACGGAATTTTTGTCCCAAAGTGTTGCAGGGTTGCCATGGTGACCACATCCCTGCAGTATCACAAACTACCGTTGTAGACACACATTCCTCATCAACAGCAAGGGGAAACCATGTACATGTGTTGCATGACTTGTGGCTTATATTATCCAACTATCACCCAAATTCATGAAATTTATACGTGATACTTACTGATGCTAATTCTTTGCATCACATATACAGGCACATTAAATCTTATTGCTATGCAGGGTTGGCTCTTTACTAACGACACGGGTGCATGATGTATCTCGAGGTGCGACAAGGTCCACTGTTGAAGTGAGGAGAATTTCACCACTATTTGATTAAATCACTGCTTGCTGAAGTCATCTACAACCAAATCTGCATGTCATTGATGTTAATGAAGCATGAATTTCATAATTACAATGCTAATAGAGGTTTGCAAATCAAAGGTGCTCATCCCAAGAAACCTCATGTGTTTCTAATGTACAACCACCAGGGTTTAAGCTGCTGGCAGGGAGCAGGGGGGCAGGGGGCATCTGCTATTCTGTAAAGCCCCCCCCCCAAGACATTACTACAGCAAATACATGAAGAGTTGCAGTAGAAATTTAAAGTATATTACTCCTGAACGTACATATAATAATATTATGCTAAAGTGGTAAAAATGGCCTCAGATACCGCCTTATAATGGCTCATCTCTTAAGCCCAGAGCCCCCTTCATAATCAATGCCTGCTATTACACTATCCCTTGAAGTACATACGTACGTACACAATTAATGTCATGTGAATTCACCACAAACAAGGAATTTAAACTAATTGGATAACATTAGTACCATTTACTGTCTGTGTAACCTCCACAGGAACTCCATCAGAGGTACATTCACCAACTCTTGATGCTGTCTTGAATGTGGTACTGTCACAGGTCCATGGCTGGGTCCAGCTCACAGAGTCTGGGTGGACATACATAATTTGTAAGGATTATTAATAGATAGCTATAGTTTTGAAATAAGCTAGCCATATAAGGAACAAAGTCAACCAGTGACAGCATAATATGCTCTTGTATGCACACACACACATACACACACACACACACACACACACACACACACACACACACACGTACACTTGTACACACACACACACACACACACACACACACACACACACACACACACACACAAACCAAAATTCATGGATTTGCGCTACACACACCTTCACAACATGAAACAGACTTATCGACATTGTCTGTTGCATTCTGGACATTAACAATGGAGCAGGTGATCCGACCAGGAGAATTATCCGGGATACATTCACTGTATCGGAATGTCAGTCCGAGTGTTGAGCAAGGTTTCCACTGTGACCATGTCCTTGAAGCATTGTTAACTATGTGAACAGGATGGTATGCAAAATGTGCAATACATGACAACTAATAAGTCTCAGACAATTAATTGTACGCATGCCTTGTTATGCTCGTTTCACTACTACAGTGGGACCTCCGTGATCCAACATTATCCCTAATCTGACCATCTTACGATGCACAGTCACCGTGGGTAAAGTGTCCTAAGAGGCACTCTACAACACGACAACCTCCTATAATTAGTCTCCCTCTCAGTTCCACTTCGATCTGCCTGCAATTTTTTGCATGGGCAAAGAAAAAATGGTGGGTGGAAGTGGGACTGGGAACAACACTACCTCCTAATCTGGCATTTTTCAAGCCCCATTGAGCATCAGATTAGAGAGGTTTCATTTTTCATTTATTTCATTTATAACTATCTAGACAGGATGCCCCTGTGGCCTTGGCTGGTCTTCCAGGGTCCTGTGGTCACATACGTACATGCAATCTCATACATACTAACAACAAGCAATAATACTTAGTATCAGAGTTCAATCAGTGTTCAGTGTTCAATTCAGAATCAGTGTTCAATCAATTTGCTGGTTATATAATTGATGCTCTTTTCTTGCTTTCTACTTTGGTGTTAAGGGGGTGTGGGGAAAATAACACCAAAGAGCCATGCACTTCTGCTGCATGTATGGGATGGACCTTTATCCATCCCACAGCTCAGCCCAGCTCAGAATCGTCTGTTCTTTTTTTCCACCAACTATACCGGAGACCCCTTCCAACTTCACTGTTCATTGTACGCATGTATAGAAATTGTATGCATGTTTGTCTTGTGGTATAAATTTAAGGTTAATAATTGTTCCAAATAACCTACGATAACTGTCAATATGAACTGGAATATACACAGCCAACATGCTCCGGGCTTGTGAAGTTTCAATAGTACTTATCAGCATACGTAGAATAAAACTATAGTAAACCTGTTGTAAAGACTACGTGCATATAAAGACCACCTTTCTATAGAGACCACACTACATAGGCTGGCTCATTGTCCACTTCAGTTGCACTAAAGTACCATTGTACAAGGACCACCTGTCTACAGAGACCACAATTACTTGGTCCCTTGGATGGACAGGTTTTACTGTAATCAAAAACTAGCACTGACAGGTGTATTTCTCATTAGGGACTGCTTGATTTAGTACTTAGCAATCAATGACATGTGGAGTTACCCAGCAGTGCATGCATGCTTCAGAATCACTGAGGTTATGCATCAGGTCCTTCCCGTATCTACAGCAAAACTTACTCAGTGATGTACCTTGGAGGGGACACAAATCATTAGAGGTACAGTAGCAGTGCCTCTTTTGCAAGACCACCTCTTTTGTAAGACCAGCCTTACTGGGAACAAATGCACATATGTACCATACTAAATCCCCCCTCACCAGAGACCGCCTTTTGCTCTCAAAAGAGGTACTACTGCATGTACTTACTATCAGCTAGAGCCTGAGGTACTTATACTATCAGGGTTGGTTAATGTACATGAGGTGTACACAGGGACAGAATGAGGAGTACTTACTATCCAGGAGTGTGTACTAAACCAGGTACTTACTATCAGGGTTGGTTTATGTACATGAGGTATACACAGGGACAGAATGAGGAGTACTTACTATAAATCAACGAGTATGTACTGAACCAGGTACTATATAAGGCTTATTAATATAAGCAAGTGCCATGCACTGTTATTGCCATTACTTGCATGTCAGCAATGCTATGGAAGTGGTGTCAGAGTGAAAGGAAACTGAAATGAGAATTCTGTTTTCTAATACATGGCTTTGTATGGCCGGTCGTGCAACGCCAGACCATGGATGTGTGCCATCACGCCCCTTATCAGAAAGCACTGAATTGATTCAACAGATTTTCAATGATAATCAAGTACTCTGCAATCTATGACAGAACTCACTGGTCGCAGTCTCTACATACTCGAAACTCTTATTGTTTCCTTGACAGCGTCTCTCGGCGGTAGTGAATCCGCATTTCCACTCTGACCACTCAGAACAGTTCGTGCTGTTTCCACAAGGCTGGTTCAATCCTGGAAAAAACGAAGCAAATTTATAATAGTTACGAACTCGCTCTACACGAGAAGGCGGGGAAATAACGGAATCCGGCTGAAGCATGTAAGCCTTCTCAGTTAAATTCTGTGGCAGCCAATTTGGGTTTAGAGCTAGCACAGAAATGTTGGAGCTTATCTATGGAACTAGCTACGCAGCTACTTTGTACACGTGCATTGCGTGTGTAGCGCTCACCTTCGCTGTTTACTGAGGGATGCGAGGCGAAATATAACAGACAAAGGCTAACGACCAAGAGTACAAACATTTCAACAGGAAATTTATTGGTATTTTGCGTTCGTTCATTCATCAGTTTCGTGCACGTGATGACGTCATGTTCGTATACCCACTTCGTTATCATAAATTGATGGAACATGATTTCTTCAAAGTGGCAGCGAAGATTTTATGACATGCTCAAACATATTGTTCAAATGATGTATCCCAGAAAAATAATATATGAACGACAACTGCAATTATATCATAATTGCATGGTATAAACTTGTCAATGAATTAATATATAGTTAATTGCAATTTGATTATAATCTGCATATATTATTTTAATTAATAATGAAAAGAACTCTGGATCCATAGTATATGTACGCAGCTGCAGTATATGTATGTTGTGATTTATAATTAAAATGTAATGTTAATTAGCATATCGATCGTTGTATTATATTCTAGATCTATAATAATGTTTTCCACGTGTACAGTCCCATGTACCGGCCAAGTAACCATAATACTGTACACTTATCGTACACTTATCACATCACATGATCATGCAAGAATCATTTGCATGTCAAGTTTTCTATAATATAGATGTAAAGTACAAGTTAAAATTATACAGTATTATTATATTATACTCCAGTTATATGCCTTCAAGGCCTTTGCTTTGTACATAATCTACATCTCTTGTACTCATGTCATGTCATTTTCCCCTATTTTCAGTGTGGTATCTTTGAACCTCTTCCTCCACCAGCCATGCTACTCTCTCTCCTTCGAAGTCAGCAGCACTACCCTCACCAACCCAGCTGCAGTCTACCGAGCCGCAAACGATTTCATTTGTGAGAGGGTGAACAGAAGAGTAGGGAGGGGGTGGGTCCAGGGGGTGGTCCTCATCTGCATCACCTGATCCGGAAACAACCTCCAATTGCTGATGAACTCTGTAATAAAAACAATAATAATTGACAGATAATAATAATTATCCATATACTGCATGTATGTGTTATGTATTGTGATATAAATTAATCGTACTGTAAAATCATTTTTTGCTAATTTAAAAGTACTAAAAAATGTGAGCCAACTTACAAAAGTGGGTAGTCTTGCGTTCCTTTCTTCTTGTGCAGGAGTACAACCAGTATGACAGTGACTCCAAGAAAGAGTAGAACCATGCCAACTACAACAGGCGTCACTGAAGCAGCCACCCCTTGCCACACACTGGTGGAGGTGGTCGGAGTATTGTTACTGCTGCTAGTGGCTGTGGTTCCGGCTGTGTTGGCTGATGGGGAGTTGTCAGATGGAGGAAATTGAGAGGGATAGAGCGAAGGATGCTGAGTTTTAGGAGGATTAGAGCTGTTTGTTGACACACTTGCTGTTGAAGGTACCGGTGGATGAGTGCTGCCTGCTTGAGATGGTGTGATAGTGGAGTGAGTGGAGTGAGTGGAGCATATGTTGTTCAGAGTACACGGAGACAGAGGCGGTATGGGGAGAAATCCTTTCAGGTGAATACACTGAGGAGGGTCCACCTCACATGTGAAAGGTTCTGCTATCAAGGGAGAGGGAGCATCAGGTGAGATGTCAGAGGTCTCACTGACACAGCTATACAAGCAGACATTGTTAATACAGGATTGGCTCTTGAGGGTGCGCAGATCTAATAGGGAGAGGGGAAGAAAGAGGAAAATATGTATTGTTGCTTAACTGCAAGATAGCCACATACTATAAACTAAAATATGTACCTATGTGAAAACCTTACACACACACACACACACACACACACACACACACACACACACACACACACACACACACACATATGCACACACACACACACAGTACACAAACGTAAGCATAAGGCTATATAGATTGGCATAGAGCTAGGCATACATGGGGCTAGACAGGGTATGGTTGGACCGGGTACAGTGTGCATATTCCTAAATCCTGCAGCTAAAATACTAACACAGGATGTATAGGAATTTGCACACTGTACCCAGTCCGCCGGGTACAATGAGCGGTTGTTCTTTCTGTGTCATCTCTACCCACTACCATGGTTAATGATAGGTATGTGCACACATGCGCATGTCCACTAATGCAAATACCCACACACACCCTTGCACACACACACACACACACACACACACACACACACACACACACACACACACACACACACACACACACAAACACACACACACATACACAAACACACACGTACACACACACACATATACATACATACATACACACACACACACACAGACATACATAAATACATGCATATGAATGGCCACCAGTATGTATAAAAGCACACACATGTACCTGTATATTAAATATTATGCATTCACACATGCACACATGCAGGTATGCACACACACACACACACACACACACACACACACGCACGCACGCACGCACACACACACACACACACACACAAACACACACACACACACACACACACACAAACACAAACACACAAACACACACACACACACACACACACACACACACACACACACACACACACACACACACTTCTACAGCAGCTGTACTCCACATCTTCACTTGAGCTGTTACAACATGAAGTAAATGGGTAGCCATCAGGATTGGTCACATTTGGATAAAAACGTCTTCTACTTCGATACACCTTCTCTGAACAAGGTCTAAGAGAACCTGACCATTCTCCCCAATCACTCCAACTCTGAAGGATACCTACAAACACCACAACATATGGACCACTAAATACCATCTTTGACATGTTTGAGGGTAACAACGTTTGTAACATCCGTTGATGAGCCAGGAACTATCACCTTGAACAATATAGTACTTGTATTGTGTTGTGTGGGGCTAATGTGTTGAAACAGACATTGTATGACATTGTGTTATTAAGTAATTAGCGCATTGCGCTGAACAAAAAGCCCATAGTGTCTTTATGTACACGTAGTTGCTCTGCTTGACTGATTCTGTCTTGACAGTGAATGAAGTGTAGTAGTCTAGTGGTAGTGGCCAACAAGGTTCGACTGTTCTCATAGTTTCTTTGATGTCATGTTATCGTGAGTGGGACCATCAGTACTCTGCATGAGTTATGCTAGTTAGCTGTCTATTGACGGGAAGTGTGCGGACCATATAAAACCACCCCTACATACTATCTAGTAAAGTTGCTGTGAATTCACAAACCTGTTCTAGTCTCCACATCCAGTGGACAGGGAGTACAATCAGAGGATATGTTACATTCTCTACTTCTGGTTCTTGACTGGTTGACTGGAGTCACTCCACTCACATTAAGACTACTGTAACAGTCTGGTTTCCATGAAGACCAGGAGCCAAAAGGATAGTCTATATAGACATGTGAACATGCAGCATAGGTGAGTACAATCACACACCCACGCACGCACGCACGCACGCATGCACGCGCACGCATACACAAAATAGCAACCCATAACAATATTATGAAAACACACATATACACACATGCTCACATGATATGACCACAGACTCACTCTCACAACAAGGAGGGAGGTTGGCTGGTACTTTCTGACTTGCTGTGACATTCTGATAACCACATGTGGAGCAGAATGGACCATCTGAAGATGGTACCTCACATGAACGATTACGACTACGATGGTCTGATCCACATCTTGGGAGCCATGGAGACCATGATGTCCACGAGTATGCACTCACTACAGACAAGGAACTCATTGGAAGCATCTAAACACTCTCACTCATGGAGACAACATTAGTACCATTTACTGTCCGTGTAACCTCCACAGGAACTCCATCAGAGGTGCATTCACCAACTCTTGATGCTGTCTTGAATGTGGTACTGTCACAGGTCCATGGTTGGGTCCAGTCCACAGAGTCTGGGTGGGGTGGAAGCATGCAGGTTGACATTCACACAAAATACATACATGCAGATAAAAGACATTTTCTTGGGACATTATACTACACACGCACACACGCACACATGTGCGCGCACACACACACACACACACACACACACACACACACACACACACACACACAGTCACACACACACACACACACACACACACACACACACACACACACACACACACACACACATACACACACACACACACACACATGCGCGCACACACACACACACACACACACACACACACACACACACACACACACACACACAGTCACACACACACACACACACACACACACACACACACACACACACACACACACACACACACACACACACACACACACACACACACACACACACATACACACACACACATGCGCGCACACACACACACACACATGCGCGCGCACACACACACAGTCACACTCCTTCGGGCATACCTTTACAACAAGATGCAGACTTTATGTCATTGCTCGATGCATCTTTTAATACACTCTTGTGACCACATGCTGAACAGTCTATGACATAAAGTGATGGGGGAGGGGAGTAGACATTAAATGATGGGGGTTGGGGGGGGGGGGAGGAGTACCACAAGGTAATGGGGGGGTGAGGAATACACACAAATCGACGGGGTTCTGGACTGTAATTCATTATACATGGTTGCCATGGTGACAAAGCCCAGCTTAATCCCAAAGGTACATGCATACAATGTTGTATGAGGTATTCATAATATTACAGGACCAATCTCTACACTATTTCATAGGTACAGATTCTGTCCTGCATTGGACTCACATTTTGCTGTCTCCGTGACGATCCTACCATTTTCACAAAAGCCAGTTCTTGTGGCAGTGGTTTCGTTCACACATTCCCAGTTTGACCAGAAAGAGGTGACTATGCCATCAACAAGAGACTTCTCAATGTCTGAACAAATAAGTGAAATTGACCACAAATTAAAATCATATTAATGCATGAACATATGAATATCTTGACTTACAATAAAGATGAATATACAAAACAAAAAACAAATTTACACTGATACAACAAACAAAAAAATTACAAGCAATAGTATAGGAATAGTAATATATATAATATTGTCGATAATCAAATCTCCTTAATCATTTACTATATAGTAATTCTGTGAAATGCACTTGCAACAAAATTGTTTGCACATTCGTTTGATAGATAATAACTCATATGCAATGTTCACATGCCATTTGAAATCAAAGGGCATTGGTTCTCAATACATGCACGTTGCACAGCATCAGCAGAACCTGGTAGATCATGTGCAAGGTACATGCATGCGGGATGTACTGACAGTCATGGGGTTGACGCTCAGAGCACTTGCTGCTGACAATTACAAAACACGGTCAAGTTGGACTGTCACACCAAATCTTGTCCCCCCCCCCCCTAAAATATGTCCGGCATGTTGGGGTTGGGTTTAGTATTGATAACACGGTCAGGGTATAACTTACGGCAGGGGACCACTCACAGCATCACATGACGTCTACAACCAGCATGGTCCCACTTGCTTGGGGAACACTCAGTGTACGTAGCAACCTACTGGTAGCTGGACATATCATAAAACTAGGTCAGTGCACTCAGTCTGATTTGGGACTCACAGTCTTTGGAGGGCGCATGCCATCATAGACATACATGCATGTGGTCCAGTGGACAATAACGTCAAACTACATGTCCTCCCATTCTCTGATATTGCTACATGTTGTAACCCCAATTGGCTCCATGCATGCATGATGACAGTTAGTACCTGTCCAGTACTTCTAAGACTTGTATTTTGGAGGACATTTTGGGGTGTAAGAACTCATATTCAAGCACCACAGAGACACAGATCACGATGGATCATGCCGCATGGTCAGCTTCTACTGACACAAGTTTGCATGCCTTTCACCCTGCTGCTCCAGTCCAGCACCAGCTAACTAACTAACTACAGGACCTCGGGTCGAGTTGCACACAAGGAATCGCATCTATAGCTGTGACGCCAACCGGTTCACGGTGGGTGTAGGATACGCCTTACATCATGTGTCTGGATCCCCCGGAATACTGAATCGTGATCGAGGTCGGTCTTATTTAAATAGCCTTCAGATCCGCACTAAAAGTGGTGATAGTTAGCTACACAAAGGACTGTCACGTCGTCTTGGATCACCACCGTGCTTACCAAATCCGCCCGACTGCCCAATCATAGATAATACAAGGGTTTGTATTATCTATGGCCCAATTAAGGCCTAGGTCCTTGGATCCACGTCTACCTCACTCAGAGTACACCAGGGAAGCGCACTTTCATACCACATTTTCGACAAGAACCAGGATCATAGCTCGCACAGCATAAACCAGCGCACATACAGGTGTACAAACCTTCAAGTTCGTTTCTCGTTGAAACGCACGAGGAGCAAAGCAGTCCGAGCAAGATAAGCAGGAAGGAGATATTAACCGACATCATGAATTTGATAATTCTGCTCCAGAATCAGAATCCACAGCTACAAAGCGGTTGGTGGCTCCACCGAGCTCTGCATGGACCAGGT
>CAUJGJ010000242.1:4500858-4520858 GCA_963170055.1 Halisarca cf. caerulea | reverse complement strand
TGGTTATCTAATGCCTTTTTCCTCAAGGCTGGTCAAGAGTGGAACCAATTACCCCCGTCAATCCGAGCATCTTCATCTCTTTTTCAATTTAAGCGATTGATTAATCAATTTTACACAGTCACGTAAATTTATGTAAGCATGTCTTTGAGTCTGAATAGTGTGTATTATTATATTATCATGGTTTTTGAATTTTGAATTGTTTGTTTATTAATCAAGCTGATCTCTGTTAATATTTGTTTTTTGATTACTTGACCTTTGTCAATTTGTTTATTATAATCTGTTAATTTCTTGTTGTAGTATAGTTCTACTTGTTGCTTGTCTGTTTGTTATTTGTTGATTTCTGTTAAATTGTTGGGTCCCCCATTGATACCAGCTTTGCTAAAGGGGTTACCCTTAATAATACAATACAATACAATACAATATCAATCACAGGGGGGGGGGGGGGGGGGAACCGGCACATTTTATAGTTTTTTACATTTCAATAGTGTCATTATGCAATGAAGGATTATAAATGTGTTTCTTGTCTAACTGATCACACACACACACACACACACACACACACACACACACACACACACACACACACACACACACACATACACACACACACGCGCACACACACATGCACACACACATGCACACACACACACACACACACACACACACACACACACACACACACACACACACTGTCCCAACCTTGATGTGTTTCCACAACTGTGGTGCTGCTATTGCTGCAGGTTCCGGTTCTGTATGAGGTCAATGCTGTTAGATTGCAGACCCAAGAGGACCAAGATACCACTATAGAATTACCCGGACAGGAGCCTACAAAAAGAGCAAAACAACTTGGTGTGTGTGTGTGTGCATGCATGCATGTGCGTGTGTGTGTGTGTGTGTGTGTGTGTGTGTGTGTGTGTGTGTGTGTGTGTGTGTGTGTGTGTGTGTGTGTGAGGGTGTGGGTGGGTGGGTGTACGTGTGGGTGTACGCATAGACACTGTGGTGTATTTGTGTGTGTATGTGTGCTTGCATGTGTAGATCTTGTAATGAACTGTAGGACAGAGGCAATACAGCATTGGTCCGCAATCCCTAGCTCTTCTGTCATTTGACTGCCGTAGACTCCATCGATTACTCCACTGCAACTTACCTACATTTCTACAGACATTTTCATTTTCGTTCAGCAATGATCACAAGGCCTCGCACAAGGCTATGTTATTAAGTTGCGACTTGTTTACGTCCTAATGTTCCTCCCCCAACTTGGACGACAGACAGTCACGAAGCAAACAGTACGAGGAAACGCACGGAAAACTCACTCTGACAATTCGCCTCATAGCTAATGATGACGAAAATAGCAAGAAGGCTCCAAGAAATTCTGAAAGACATTGTTCTTTCGAAGAAGGAGAAAATCTCGAGGGAGGACAATTCCTTGGTGTTTGCTGCCGAACACTGTGCCGCCTCCAACCTTTTATACTATTCCAACGCAGCTACATCTATACACAGTTCTTTGTACAGCTAGAGCTGGGCTAGCGAACTGGACTGCCCACGTGCTCGGCTCTGGCGCTTGTCCCGCGGGACGACCGTGGTCGCTCAGAACAAAATGGCTGCTGCTGAAGAGAGTAGAAGAAAAGCGCTCAAAGCAGCAGTCGCTGCGCTGTCTCTGGAGAAAGGTTTCGAATCAGTTGATAGAGCCTCTTTAGATGTGCTTACTGAAATAATTCAAAGCTGTAAGTTGCTATAGGCAATCTACTGCTATGAATGTTTATAAGACAATTCTCAGTAGCGCTCTGACATGGCCGTGGTTGGCAACATCGTGAACTATTTCTAGATTGCATACGTTTACGCGTGCACTTTACATTTTATTAAGTGCACGTGCTCTGAAATGTACTCTGTGATCATTAAGTGACAGAATTATTTGCTTTTGGATCTGAAGAAGTGCGTGTACTTTACCTAACATAAATGTGTTCTTCCCTGTGTCGTCAGGTGTAACTGAAGTTGGTAGACTGTCTCGCACCTTTGCTGAGCTGTCCGGGAGAACAGTGCCCACTCTGCCTGATGTAGAGGTAGCCTTGGCAGACAGTGGGTTGAGTACAGAAAGACTGGAGGAATACTCAAAGAGGCCAGAGAGAAGACATGTACCCAAACGTTGGTAGTTTCTCAGTTTGTGTGTGTGTGTGTGTGTGTGTGTGTGTGTGTGTGTTCAGTATACACCGACGTCTATCATTTTCCACACTCTCCTTCCTTAACAGAGGGAATCACTTCACCTCCAGCTACTCCAAACATCTTCCAGACAACCACAAAAGCTGCTCGTCCTCAAAATGTTCCAGACTATCTCCCTCCCCTCCCTAATCCTCACACCTTTCACCGAACACCTGTAAGTGTGTGTGTGTGTGTGTGTGTGTGTCCAGTTGGTCTGAGAGTCTAATTAGTAGTGCTAAAGGTTCCTGACTGTACCCAGCAGATTGGGCAACCTGTAGTGTAGAAGTTTTGGTTTTCTCAGGACTCCAAGTTTAATTGTACTTGAGAGCCATACGCCACTGGAAACAGAAAGCTCTTGGGTACTTTTGTCCTCAGGTGTTAGTGCAATTCCAGCCAAGTGGCTGGTGCTGCCATATGCTATCTAGCTGAAAGCTACCAAGCTGGAGGTGGGGAATCATGCAGCCCAGAGTCCAGGATGGATATATCGATGCCATCACTCAGGGCTGTACCTCATCTCTTCTCATCTCGTGGTTTTTGCAAGCCCACAGATGAGTATCCCCTCATGCACTTAGGGGGTCATCATGGTGGTGCTGGGATCGGTGGGGCTGTTGCCAGCAGAACCATTGATCCTTGTACTTCCTCATGGCTCAACCCCTAAATTATGGGGTCCACATAGCCAGTGGCTGGTCTGACGTGGCCAGACCAACTTCCTTCATCGGGGAATTCGGACTGGCTTCGTCGGACTGGTTTGGCAGTGGTAATACAAGTACAAGTGTGTGTGTGTGTGTGTGTGTGTGTGTGTGTGTGTGTGTGTGTGCGCGCGCGTGCGTGCATGTATGTGTGTATGTGTTCTTGCATGCGTACATACGTGTGTGTGCCAAGCATACCTACCAGTCATAATTCTGTTCTATTCCTTCTCTTCAGTCATTCCCTAAACCTTCCAGTGACTATCAGCTCTTGAGGGAGAAGATATCTACCCAGATGAAGGACTCAAGGAGATCTCTGAGTCGTCTGCTCTCCAAGACCAGACCTTCAATTGTGGTCATTGGCTCTGAAGACTCCAGTGGAAACTACTCTTGTTAGTGGTATTCACCAGATGTTTACCTTGTGTTGTTGTTGTTGTTGTAACTCTGCTATTGACATATTTGTGTTGTTTTCATTCCTGTTGTGTGGCTGAGCTATACCCCATGCTGCAATGTTGCGTCATTTCCCGCTACAGTGTACTGTTTTGTGTGTTGGACATTGACCCGAAAATAGCAGTTGGCCATTTTCGAATGCAACTGAAAATTACCAATTCAAATTTAGTAGGTCAGCCGTCTCACCAAGTGATAATCACCAACAGATATTGACGTGAAAAGAAAGTAGAAATAGCAAGTGTGTTTTCATTCTGTTTGATTCGGGCAATTTTATTTCCTTCAGATTATGATTTACCGTATAGCGGGAAAATTTCGCGGAAGAAAACTTCGCGATTGCGTGCTCAAACAAGCATTTCGCGGTATTAATTTCGCTATTCAGGTGTGTGGAATGTACATTTCGCGATTCGAGTGTGCGGTATTTTGCGATTCGGTTATATTATTTCGCGATTTTGCAGGTGGAAAAAGGCGGTATTTGGTTTTGGGTTGTTGTTGCTGTTTTTTGGAGTGTTCCAAAGGTTTTTTGTCGTCATGGCTGCGAGTTCAGTTGCAACATTTACCATTGAAAGCTGCGTGCGTGGCTACCATGTGTATAAGGATCTATGGAGTGCTGAAATAGGGGAGAAACCTTCTTGTTGGCACTTTCTATGGCTTGCGGCTTCACCGTGCTTGACAAGGACCCGTTGGGGTCGGGGAGAGACTTACGCTTACGAGAGAAATAATTTAACAACGACATCCTATCGGAGATCCAAACAATGGCCAATGAATGCCCAGGTGGTAGATTCGCGAATAAACTTTCGCGGATTTACCGCAAACGCGAAAAACGCGAATATTTAACCTCGCGAAATTTTCCCGCTATACGGTAATCATTTCACAGCATAGTCATTAGCACATAGAAGGCTGTATAGAATGCTGTTTGTGGTTGAGATAGGCTTTAGTGGCAATTTCAAATCTTGGCCCACTTGCCAATCTCGTTGTTCTATTTCTAGCTCAATACATCATGTTCCAAGGCCTAAACATACAGGGGCGTAGCCAGGATTTTAAGAAGGGGGTGGGGCTCAATGCAGTATCCAAACTTACCGCACCTGCAGTATAACCACGCCCACCTGACCTTCAAACGCTCAAACATGTCTGCATACGTACATAGCGGTTTCTTCAGAATGAACTTAAGTTATTCTTAGTATTTCAGATTGTTGTTACAGTGGGCCCAATCCAGGCCAGTTTGTGGAGTTGGGAAGAAAGGGAGGTCTCAAGATTTTTTGGGGAAGAAACTTCAAAGGGGGGCTCAAGCCTGCTGAGCCCTGTACTAGCTACACCCCTGACCTATATACACATCTTTAGTTTGCTAAGCGATTCCTAAAATTTGATGATTAAAGAAGAAGAGGTGGAATTTCCGACTTTAGCATTAGGATCGCAAAACAGGGCATATGGATGGATTTGAAAAGTTGACTGTGCCTGTGATTCCAGCAGATTCCAGCTTCTAGCCAACTGCATGTAGAATCAGTTTGAATTAACTCCTCAGAGTGTGAAAATATCCTTGCAATCCAAGAGGTCGTACTTTAGAGCAGTTGAAGCCTATCTACAAATGGCCCAGTTTGCTGTGGATGACAGAAAGCTTCGCACAAAACCTAACTCACGTGTGTATATCACGGTGTCTTTTATTGTCGATCGTACAAATAATAATATTATAGGCATACATATGGGGCTTTAGCTTAATTATAAATAACACTTTTAGCGGTATTCATTCAGGTGGTCACTGATGGCTTACCATGCTTGGGTAGCACGCGAAAGTGCCGTTGAGTTCGAATCCCGCATGAGCCCGTTTTTTATCTTTTTTTTCCCCCAATAGGGCAATAGCTTAACTATAAATAGCACTTCTAATGGTCTAAATTCAGAAGGTCCCTGATGGCATAGCGGTTAGGTGACCCGATTGTAGTGCTGAGGTGGTGCTCGTTCGTACCCCTCAGTGGTCAGTTGCAATACCCCTGTACAAAGAACCGTATGGGGGGGGCTTTGGGTCTCGCGGCTGGTCTCCCACACTACAGGGTCTTCTCAACATACTGAGAATGCAGTATTGCACTCCCTCTCCCTTTCCATTAAGGCCTTCTCCTTTTCTTTTTTTTTTTTTTTTTTTTTTTTTTTTTTTTTCTAGTGAGAAATATTCAATGATTAGGATAAGGTGACTAGATTTCTGTTTCTGAGAATGCAAGTATACAAATCTTATTCACTATTATAACTAGAAATTGTAACGTTGTGTATTTTTATGCACTGCACAGTACATAGTAGCCTCTCTAAACTGAACACACTCGGTACCAGAGACAGTACAGTGGAACCTCTCTACAACAGACACTTTGGGACCAGAAGAACAGTTTATTGTACAGAGATTTCCACTATTCAGGGATTACTTTACATGTGTAACAATATATCTGGTCCCACCGAATTAGTCTGTTATAGAGAGGTTTCCGCTATTAAGGGAGTTTGTTATAAGAGGTTCCACTGTACTCAGTTTAGAGAAGTTTCTGGATTATGGAGGAGTATAGAGAGGAGGACTTGATAACGCTGAGTGCCTTATAGTAGCCTTGGGCTATTGGCTTCCCCAGACTAAGTAAGATCTGGCGTGTGGGCTGCTGATCCAGTGAGCACTACCAGCACTACCAGCACTACCAACCTACATATGTAAAATATTGGACCTAGTGTACATGTTAGTGTGGCATGTGTGCTGCTGATCCAGTGAGCACTACCAGTCCTGTGTAAAAAATATTGAACCTAGTGTGTTAATGCACTGTACTCTGGTCCCCGTTTAGGTATCATCCCTACCCCACCCAAAGACCCCGCCTTCCTTTCGGCACTGATACCCTCCCCCGAGGACCTACAGGAGGTGGAGAAGGAGGAGAGGTTGGATGACAACACGGAAATGGAGGACAGCATCGATGAAACCCCTCCCACTCTCTCTGGATCCCAGCCACCAGTTGATGACTGCCTCTACCTAAAACCTCCAAAAAAGGCTAAAATGAATAAAGAACAACTATAAATGATTGATACATTGTCATGTGTGTACTGTATATATATATATATATGTATATATATATATATATATATATATATGTACTTCAGTGATTTTATTTATATGAATTCCTTTATGCAAATTGCATTTGGTATGTTTAATGATCTATATGGGTCAATAATTAACTATTTGTTTCAATATTATATTTTGTGTTATATGAAACTGAATCAAATATACGGAACGGCACATAACAAATTCAATAAAATTGCAAAAACAGTTATTGCATCAGTTCCCATTACAAAACAGTACACTGTCACTTAATTACACACAGAATAGATGACACAAGTTATGTATGTATGTACAAGAAATGTAAAATCATATTTAACTGTTATTCTTCGTGGTAATCTTCCTCATTTTCGAAGAAGTTGAGGGCTTTGACTTCACTGCTCTTGAAGAAGATAGCCTTTTCTTTGTTAGAGAAGGTTCGGTAACTGTCTCCAACTGCTCCCAAACATCATCCTCGCTGTCTTCTTCAGCAGATCCATCTTGCTTCAGTCCCTCAGCAGTTGAATCTCTTTCCTGAGCAAAACAAATGAAATCGCATCTTGACTCTCTTCAGACTCCTGGTTACACACGCGTATTTGACACACAATACCTGGTTAGCACCCACTCCTAGTTAGCACCCACTCCTGGTTAGCACACACTCCTGGTTAGTACACTCCTGGTTAGCACACACTTCCGGTTAGTACACACTCCTGGTTAGCACACACTCCTGGTTAGCACACACTCCTGATTAGTACACACTCCTGGTTAGCACAAACTTCCGGTTAGCACACACTCCTGGTTAGCACATACTCCTGGTTAGCACACACTCCTGGTTAGTACACACTCCTGGTTAGCACACACTCCTGGTTAGCACACACTCCTGATTAGTACACACTCCTGGTTAGCACACACTTCCGGTTAGCACACACTCCTGGTTAGCACACACTCCTGGTTAGCACACACTCCTGGTTAGCACACACTCCTGGTTATTACACACTCCAGGTTAGCACACACTCTTGATTAGTACACACTCCTAACTAGCACACACTCCAGGTACCACACACTCCCGGTTAGCACACAGTCCCAGTCAGCACACACTCCTAACTAGCACACACTCCTGGTCAGTACACACTCCTGGTTAACACACAGTCCCGCAGTTAGCTCTCACTCCTGGTCAACACACACTCCTAATTAGCACACACTCCTGGTTAGTACACACTCCTGGTTAGCACGCACTCCTGGTTAGCACACACTCCTGGTCAGTACGCACTCCTGGTTAGCACACACTCCTGGTAGCACACACTTTTGGTAGCACACACTCCTGGTTAGCACACAATCCCAGTCAGCACTCACTCCTGGTCAACACACACTCCTGGTTAGCACACCCTCCTGGTTAGCACGCACTCCTGGTTAGCACGCACTCCTGGTTAGCACACACTCCTGGTTAGCACACACTCCTGGTTAGCACACACTCCTAGTTAGCACACACTCCTGGTTAGCACACACTCCTGGTTAGCACACCCTCCTGGTTAGTACACCCTCCTGGTTAGTACACCCTCCTGGTAGCACACACTCCTGGTTAGTACACACTCCTGGTAGCACACACTCCTGGTTAGTACACCCTCCTGGTTAGTACACCCTCCTGGTAGCACACACTCCTGGTTAGTACACCCTCCTGGTAGCACACACTCCTGGTTAGTACACACTCCTGGTAGCACACACTCCTGGTTAGTACACACTCCTGGTCAGCACACACTATAGTCTACTGGTGAGCATAATTCCTACGGTGCAAACAGCAAATCCTCACTTTGTCTGATTTTCCTTTTCGAGTTGTTGATGTCAAAAGTAGACAGTTCATTTCAAGTTTCATGTACTTCTAAACAGGCAATCCATCAAACCACAGTATTTATCACCAAACCATATAACAACACATCCAGTGGTGGTACGCACACAGCACAGTACACACACAGTACACAAGGCACACACACACACACACACACAGGACACATACAGTACACACACACACACACACACACACACACACACACACACACACACACACACACACACAGTACACAACCGTTCCTGCAAACTTCTGCTCACCCTCTGTAGAAGTTCCCTTGACTCTAAATGGTAGACTCTCAGAAAGCGATCGAGTCCACAAGAGACAAGAAGAGGGTCTTCTAAGTGACACTTGACACACTTGATACAACCTTTTCCATCTTTGAATGTGTTGACAACTTTCCCTGTTCGCAGGTCTACCTTTGCCAGCTGCCCCTTCGAGTTGCCGATAATTACATCTCTAAACAGAAGAGTATGAAGAAGGGAGTGTATGTGGAGGTAAGGAGTGTAAGTGGGGAGGGGGAATACAAGTGGGGAGGAGAGGGGTGTAAGTGGGGAGGGGAGGGATGTAAGTGGGGAGGGGGAGGGGTGTAAATGAGAAGGGGAGCAGTGTAAGTTGGGGGGGGGGGGGAGGGGAGCAAATGAGAAGGGGAGCAAGTGAGAAGGGGAGCAGTATAACAGAGGGGGGGGGCAGCAAGAGGGAGGGTAAGGGCAAGTGGTGGGAGAGAGCAAGGAGTGTGAAGGGTGATTGAGGTGTACACTTGATGACAGAAAGCATGATAACTCCAAGCATCTCTTCTACCTTCCGTTGGGAACAACATCCATGGCAGTAATGGGAGAGTCCCCAAACTCAGTGGAGTAAACTGGTCTCTTTTGGGCTCTGATGTCATACAGTCGTACATGATGGTGTCCTGTTCCCACGGCAACCAATGATGACGAGTGCACAGGTGGCACGAAGCAGAGCTGAGTCACCCACACAGGCACCCTCAACTGAAGGTTGTCTGGACAAACCTACACCAGGACAGCGATACAAAATATGCCATTGAGTTACAAGAGAGAGTAGAATTCCACAGACGGAAAGATAAATACAGAGGACCCTCTATAGAAAGGACACCATTGGGACCACAGTAAACAGTCCTGTACAGTGGAACCTCTACAATGAGGACACCATTGGGACCACAGTAAACAGTCCTGTACAGTGGAACCTCTATAAAGAGGACACCACTGGGACCACAGTAAACAGTCCTGTACAGTGGAACCTCTATAATGAGGACACCATTGGGACCACAGCCAACAGTCCTGTACAGTGGAACCTCTATAATGAGGACACCATTGGGACCACAGCCAACAGTCCTGTACAGTGGAACCTCTATAATAAGGACACCATTGGGACCACAGTAAACAGAACTGTACAGTGGAACCTCTATAATGAGGACACCACTGGGACCACAGTAAACAGTCCTGTACAGTGAAACCTCTATAAAGAGGACACCATTGGGACCACAGTAAACAGTCCTGTACAGTGGAACCTCTATAATGAGGACACCATTGGGACCACAGTAAACAGTCCTGTACAGTGGAACCTCTATAATGAAGACACCATTGGGACCACAGTAAACAGTCCTGTACAGTGGAACCTCTACAATGAGGACACCATTGGGACCACAGTAAACAGTCCTGTACAGTGGAACCTCTATAATGAGGACACCATTGGGACCACAGTAAACAGTCCTGTAGAGTGGAACCTCTATAATGAGGACACCATTGGGACCACAGCCAACAGTCCTGTACAGTGGAACCTCTATAATGAGGACACCATTGGGACCACAGCCAACAGTCCTGTACAGTGGAACCTCTATAATAAGGACACCATTGGGACCACAGTAAACAGAACTGTACAGTGGAACCTCTATAATGAGGACACCACTGGGACCACAGTAAACAGTCCTGTACAGTGAAACCTCTATAAAGAGGACACCATTGGGACCACAGTAAACAGTCCTGTACAGTGGAACCTCTATAATGAAGACACCATTGGGACCACAGTAAACAGTCCTGTACAGTGGAACCTCTACAATGAGGACACCATTGGGACCACAGTAAACAGTCCTGTACAGTGGAACCTCTATAATGAGGACACCATTGGGACCACAGTAAACAGTCCTGTACAGTGGAACCTCTATAATGAAGACACCATTGGGACCACAGTAAACAGTCCTGTACAGTGGAACCTCTACAATGAGGACACCATTGGGACCACAGTAAACAGTCCTGTACAGTGGAACCTCTATAATGAGGACACCATTGGGACCACAGTAAACAGTCCTGTAGAGTGGAACCTCTATAATGAGGACACCATTGGGACCACAGCCAACAGTCCTGTACAGTGGAACCTCTATAATGAGGACACCATTGGGACCACAGCCAACAGTCCTGTACAGTGGAACCTCTATAATAAGGACACCATTGGGACCACAGTAAACAGAACTGTACAGTGGAACCTCTATAATGAGGACACCACTGGGACCACAGTAAACAGTCCTGTACAGTGAAACCTCTATAAAGAGGACACCATTGGGACCACAGTAAACAGTCCTGTACAGTGGAACCTCTATAATGAGGACACCATTGGGACCACAGTAAACAGTCCTGTACAGTGGAACCTCTATAATGAAGACACCATTGGGACCACAGTAAACAGTCCTGTACAGTGAACCTCTACAATGAGGACACCATTGGGACCACAGTAAACAGTCCTGTACAGTGGAACCTCTATAATGAGGACACCATTGGGACCACAGTAAACAGTCCTGTAGAGTGGAACCTCTATAATGAGGACACCATTGGGACCACAGTAAACAGTCCTGTACAGTGGAACCTCTATAATGAGGACATCATTGGGACCACAGTAAACAGTCCTGTATATGGAGGTTTCCTTATTTAGGCCATGGCCATGTGAGGTACATACTTCAAGAGTAGGAGAGAAGGTGTCCTGCTAAACAATGTGGGTGCATTAGGGAGGTGTTCTTTGAAGACTAGGCCAGTGTAACTCACATTCTTGGCCTGGAAGACAGGTTTGTCTGAGTTCTGCCCATCCCACACCTTCAGATCATTCTCTTGGCCTCCTGTAGCCACCTGGAGCGCTACATGGGGGTTCCCCCTCATACAGGACACATGGTTGCCAACAGAGACCTCCAACTGCAGGGAAAATGGGATTTTACAGAAGAATAGGTGTGGAGAGGCATGTACGTACATATGTGTGTTTTGTGTGCATTTAATGTGTGCTTTGATAAATGGTAGTTTATTCCAGGTGTACATACAGTGCTTGATTGTGTGTGTGTGTGTGTGTGTGTGTGTGTGTGTGTGTGTATTCAAAATCCATTGAATCTTGCACAGTTAACTGTATACCAATAAATGAAAAAGCCGACAATCAACTCACAAACACACACAAACCTTGTCCTCATCCTCAGGCCAGAAGGAGAGAGCACCTGTGTCAAGACAAGTGATCAGGGTCCTACATAAGAAGAGGCAAAACTCAAACAGTCCTTCCACTTGTAATCGAATTATTGTAATTTATACCATCAACCACCCACCCACCCACCCACACACACACACACACACACACACACACACACACACACACACACACATACGTACACACATATACATATTTAGTAATCAATTTAGTTTTTGACAGATTCAAGAGGATGAAGTGATAGGGGCAAACAAGTCTTTCAATCTATTTTATCACAGTCGTCATGGCTACAAATTTTAATATGTCTGCAGTGCTGTAAGGTGGGCAAAAATGAAATATTGGTGAACTGGGGGGGTGAGGGGGTGGGGGGACTGTTGTACACCAGGTGGTGAACTGGGGAGGAGTGAGGGGGTGGGGGGACTGTTGTACACCAGGTGGTGAACTGGGGAGGAGTGAGGGGGTGGGGGGACTGTTGTACACCAGGTGGTGAACTGGGGAGGAGTGAGGGGGTGAGGGGGACTGTTGTACACCAGGTGGTGAACTGGGGAGGAGTGAGTGGTGGGGGGACTGTTGTACACCAGGTGGTGAACTGGGGAGGAGTGAGGGGTGGGGGGACTGTTGTACACCAGGTGGTGAACTGGGGAGGAGTGAGGGGTGGGGGGACTGTTGTACACCAGGTGGTGAACTGGGGAGGAGTGAGGGGGTGGGGGGACTGTTGTACACCAGGTGGTGAACTGGGGAGGAGTGAGGGGGTGAGGGGGACTGTTGTACACCAGGTAGTGAACTGGGGAGGGGTGAGGGGGTGAGGGGGACTGTTGTACACCAGGTGGTGAACAGGGGAGGAGTGAGGGGTGGGGGGACTGTTGTACACCAGGTGGTGAACTGGGGAGGAGTGAGGGGTGGGGGGACTGTTGTACACCAGGTGGTGAACTGGGGAGGAGTGAGGGGGTGGGGGGACTGTTGTACACCAGGTGGTGAACTGGGGAGGAGTGAGGGGGTGAGGGGGACTGTTGTACACCAGGTAGTGAACTGGGGAGGGGTGAGGGGGTGAGGGGGACTGTTGTACACCAGGTGGTGAACAGGGGAGGAGTGAGGGGTGGGGGGACTGTTGTACACCAGGTGGTGAACTGGGGAGGAGAGAGGGGTGGGGGGACTGTTGTACACCAGGTGGTGAACTGGGGAGGAGTGAGGGGGTGGGGGGACTGTTGTACACCAGGTAGTGAACTGGGGAGGGGTGAGGGGGTGAGGGGGACTGTTGTACACCAGGTGGTGAACCGGGGAGGGGTGAGGGGGTGGGGGGAGTAGTCCATAGTCCATACCTCACATAGCAAACATGCCAGACTTTACGCACTTTTTGTGTTTCTCCAATCCAACGGGCACTCCAGGCTCCTTTATACCTCGTATACAACATCCTGCTACATATTCACCAGATACTGTAGAGAAGCAAGACATTCGGCCATTTTTGTGTCCCAGAAATAGCTATACATTGAGGGATTGGAATGGGTTAATGGAAGCACACACACACACACACGCACACACACACACACACGCACACACGCACACGCACGCACGCACGCACACACACACACACACACACACACACACACACACACACATTTTCTTCTGACTCGTGATCCCAGCACATGACCTTTATCTCATTCGACCTCTCGAGCTTGCTGGAACCGTCCTGTATCGGAAGCTGGTAACTAACGTCAGACAATAGCTTGAAACTAGCTCCTGACGAAAACGAAACACTTATTAAATAAGGTAAAGGAGGGAAATTATTCGGAACACGCTGGTAATTATTATTATTATTATTATTATTATTATTATTATTTCCACAAGGGAGGTTGGCCTGTAACTTTTGCTGTGGTCAAGTTACCTAACCATCCTTGCTACTGCTAAACTCTCCCCTTCATGGAGACAATACAGACGAGAAATAATGGAATTAGCTTGTGGTTGACACTGCTTTCGGCCTGACTGTTCCGAATTACCCGCTGTTCCAAATTACCCCCCTTTACCTTATGGATTAAAATGCATTAGCTGCTAGTATGATAATGTACGTATATGAAATCACTTCACGCACCTTTGAGGGGACCAAGAGCAGTTCCAATCCAAATGTCCACGTTTTCTAAACTAGCCATTAGGGAGAGCTTCTTGGCATCTGCCTATGTTGCAATGATACTTAGTATTACGTAATACCCACGTGTATAAGAAGCTCTCCCTAGTGGCTCGTGTTTTCTAAAGATAGCGCCATTTTCGTTTGCACCATTATGCAAAATGGCGTAGTCGGAGGATCACGTGCCCCCGGATTAGGTATCCAGAATCAGGGCGCCGCGTGTCCTGTGAATGAATTCTCTGGCGAATTTTAAGATGGAAGCTGGCGTCGGGGTCTTGTTCTATTGCAGCGCCGGTGTCCTCCAGGAAGGAAGACCCAAAGGAGAACTGTGGTGAAATGGAAAAGATCTAGAAGCGCTGTCCTCCAACCATGCCACCATAGATAATACAAACAGCGCACCTTGGTTTGACCGTTCGATGAGGACTGGATAGACTAGCCCCAATCACAGTATTTGTGAATCTCCACCAGCCACTCTTCCTACTGAGGTAGCCATAACAACAGCCAGACCAGACATTGTGCTGCTTGACAGCAAATCAGTCACCCTCCTGGAAGCATAGACTCTTGGAACTCTGCTGCCAGTTTGGCCAGTGCTCAACTCAGGAAGCAGAGCAAACCGTTGCACCAACTATTTGCCTCCGATTTAGACACCCAAGGCCATGCTGAAGATCCTCACAATGTAGATTGGATGCATGGGACATTTCACCAGTGATGCTTTTGCCACCCTGAAGACCATCAAATTGTGGATATCTTCTGTCCATCAGTATTTGTGCAACTTTAGCAATAATCCTTTTCTTCCTTCACATACATTCACTACATGTCATGTACTACATGTACCTTGTTCATTGTCTCAAAATTACATTTTGTGTGAAGTGTCACTCCTTTCACCTCGGATCCGTGGTACTATTTTTGTATCATACAATTTTGGACTTACGACATGTACAACAGCATGTGTGGGCAAGAAAGGGTCTGGCTACGCGAGACTAGTTTTCTCCTATCACCAGCCAAGGCTTCACTTAATGTAAAATAAACCATAGCGACTTGAACAATGCATGAGCAACAATTTAGTTAAGGTTAGTTAAAGTTAAAGTTAAATCTCAATATTTAGACAGGATGCCCCTTCAGCCTTTTGGCTGGTCTTCCAGGGGGTTCTGTGAACACATACATGGCAAATTTATACACACAAACAGCAACAAACAATCAAATGTAACAATTATGTTCAATCAATTTGCTGGCTATAGTTAACATTCTTCTAGTTTCTTTGGTTTCTGCTTTTGTTGGTAGGGGGGTGTAGGGAAAAAAAGCCAAAGAGTCGCTTCTGCTGGGGATAGACCTTCATCTATCCCATAACCCAGCCTCAGAATCACCTGCTCCATCAACCATGCCACAGACACCCCCCTAAATTTAAGTGTCCTTCTGCACGAAAGCAGCATACAAGGTCGTATAAACTGTACTCTGTATCCCCTCCCAATCATTGACAGCTATAAAGGGCAGTTTAATATTTTTAATCCCAATCACATGCAAGCCTAGGGGAGACGTACTGAAAATTCTTCATTTTATCCGAAACATTCACTACAACCAGTTACAGTTTCACAATAGAGCATCAACTGGGTCATGTGAATTTATTCACTATATAAAGTAAATGTACATAGATTTTCACTGTATGAGATTTCTTATCACAAGTTTCCACATATGAACATGCATATGCATATGCTTTGTACTGTCACAGTATCGATCCCTCCAGCTGTTTGTGTACGCACATATATATATACACACACACCTGCATCATCTCCCCTGTCCTGGATCAGCACAGTGCACAAACAGCAATCATTCATTCATGCTAACAATACATCCTTGGAGCATTACAATGTGTCCCTAGAGCATTACAATGTATCCCCAGAGCATTACAATGTATCCCTAGAGTATTACAATGTATCCCTAGAGCATTACAATGTATCCCTAGAGCATTACATCGCATGACACGCATATCATCATAAATAAGACAAAGTCATTGAAATATCCTAGCAAATGTGATTCAAATTCTTCTACAAATGGGGAGATCTGAACCAGTAGTTTCAAAGCCCATTGTAGAGAACCTGCTTGGACTCCTGTTTTAAGACTGCTATGATTGCTGAAGAGCAGGCAAAGGGAGAAGAAATAAATATTATTGTAAGTTAGAAGTGTACAAAAGAAACAGTATAAAGAAACAATGTATGTAATTTGTAGACGTGTGTCGTGTGTGTGTGTGTGTGTGCACGTGCGTGCGTGCGTGCGAGTATGTGTGTATGTGTGTGCGTGCGCGTGTGTGTGCAAGTACATACATAGGTACATGTGTGTGTGTGTGTGTGTGTGTGTGTGTGTGTGTGTGTGTGTGTGTGTGTGTGTGTGTGTGTGTGTGTGTGTGTGTGTGTGTGTGTGTGTGTGTGTGTGTGTGTGTGTGTGTGTGTGTGTGTGTGTGTGTGTGTGTGTGTGTGTGTGTGTGTGTGTGTGTGCATGCCACACACACACACACACACACACACACACACACATCCTCACTTTCTTGGTCTTCTGGTGAGAACACTCCTCTTGGGAAGTCCACATCAATGGTGACGTAGAGAGTGCCAAAGACGTTGTTATTGTCATAGTTAGGCATCCCCTCCCCCGCCTTCTGGATGATGGCTCCCGGCCACGTCACCTTATCACGCTTGATCAGAACCTGAACACAAACAAAACATATTCTTGACAGAAATCCACAAGCTGACAAACAGCTGCATATCATGTTGACAAACATCACAGACAAAGATTGGGGTATTGAAGGAAACACTAGATTTTCCAACACCATATATGTATATAAAAATCAGTCTGCACACACACACACACACACACACACACACACACACACACACACACACACACACACACACACACACACACACACACACATACACACACACACACACACACACACACACACACACATACAAGTAAATCACAATGAGTGAAACATTTGCAATACATATTTTCTAAGAAATATCACTCCAGCACAAGACATCACTGTCAGCTGATACCCTAATTACAAAAAAAATTAAAAATTATTTCTTAGTTACAGAAAATGTACTGATTCAGATGACAACAATAGCTAACACTCAACCAATGACACCAAATTTTCCATGGATAAGAATTTGAGTCAAAATTTTTGAGAAAAATTTCACAGGCAGTGTAAAATGTTGGAAAATCATCACAAAGTTTTAGAATTTTGGAGCCTATGCAATGGATGACTGATGAACGAACACTGTTAAGTGTGCAACTGATCTGCGAACGCTATCAAGTGTGCGACCGATGAGCAAACGCTATTAAATGTATGACTGATGAGTGAACACTGTTAAGTGTGCGACTGATCAGCGAACGCTGTTACATGTGCGACTGATCAGCGAATGCTGTTAAGTGTGTGATTGATGAACGTATGCTGTTAAGCATGCCTTCGTATGCACGTATGTACATGCGTTTGTGATGAGCATACACTGTTAAGTGTGCATAAACAGAAAGCCAAAAGCATGGGAAATTGAAAGCAAAACTTAACCACAACCATCCATTTAAAGAGAATCTCGGTTTCGCTACCATTTGTGCAACACACAGTTATGGAGGTGTGAAGTATTCAACACCACATTAGACAAAAAGAGGGTTCTATAATTGGAATATTATGATGTCATTCACATTTCCAAAGGAAGGTAAGCACAAAAAATCAAATACCAGCAAAAACACTTCCAAGGATGAAGGAAGTTAGGGACTAATAGAATAATATATTTGACCAGTGAAGGGTCCTAGGGGAACGCATGGAACCCCCCACATTTCAGGGTCATTGACTGTTGGCCAATACACACTGCAGCCTGCTTACAGGGTTGACATGCACACAAACATATGTACGTATGTACGTACATACACACTGCAGCCTGCTTACAGGGTTGACTTGCACACAAACATACGTATGTACATTCGTATGTACATAAATACATGCTGCAGCCTGCTTAGTTGACATGCACACAAACATACCATATTCTCTCTAAAAATCTGTCATTTTAACTTTCGTCAGCCCATATTCTTTGGTTTATTTGTATTCTAAACCTGTCGAATTTGTGGCCATTCTAATGTCCGTCATGTGACTCTAATTTTCGTCAGGTACCGGAAGTGATCTAAAATTTCCTCATATTCCCACAGTACTCTGCAAATTCACTCACGCCGATCAACTACAACGGGTGTATTTTGTTCTTGTAGACACAGAGTCTCCCCAACACAAACACCTGTGATGTTTTCTTTGTCTTTAAAAAGGAAATGTACACTACTTGCACCCATTTCGGTTCTCTGTGCACATTTTTGGTACCCCTATAGGTTGCTGAAGTAGGCAGGAGGGTCAACATGGTGTATCGGTCAGCACTAAAAGCTGGAATTCTAGGATTTGACAGTACTCTTTAAAATTTTTGTCATATCCTAATTTTCGTCTGAAAATCTTTGCAAGAATACACAAAAAAAAACACCACGCAGGATGCCAGTATGAAGTGATTGCAACAAAATAAGAAAACAATTCCAAGAGATTTCCATGAAAAGAAGGCATGTTTGACAGGACATGAACTAAGACACAGATGAGGACACCGATGCCAGCTGTAACTAAGCAAAACATATGTGTACAGAACACAAATACTGACATGCACACATGCACACACACACACACACACACACACACACACACACACACACACACACACACACAAACACACAAACACACACACACACATATACACACACAAAACACACACACACACGCACACACACACACACACACACACACACACACACACACACACACACACACACACACACACAAGTCCTGATATGCATGAACTACTCCTTACCTTGTGTCCATCCAAGTGTGTGATTTCCTTTGAGAACCCAACAAGTGCATCTCTGAGTGAGATGGTCATGTTTGTGTAGAGGTTGTCCCCTTGACGCTCAAACACAGAATGTCTGTAGGGAAGGAATAGATGTGTATGTGTGTGCTGATGCGTGTTGGTGCGTGTGTGTGTGTGTGTGTGTGTGTGTGTGTCTGTGTCTGTGTGCATGTTACTGAAACACTCCACACGAGCACAAAACCACCACTTCCAAACGGCATCTACCCAGGATACAATATACGTATGCAGGGTTTCATTTAGAAAAATGGGCAACGGGGGGGCAAAACAATACTTACAAAATAAATAGGGGGGGGGGCAAAGGGAGTGCACACAATAATGCGCCTTCTAGGGGGTCTGGGGACATGACCAGATTTCTGGTGCTCATCTCCAGGATTACCTTTTTTGGGGGGAAAGCAGTATCACAGTATCTATCTACAATGTACAGTTGTAAGGGTACTTTATATAGCTAAGGGGGTCTCACAGTGTGCTCCAGGAAATAAAAAAATTGACTTTTTACACCATTCAAGGTTGATTGTGGCACAGAATTACTCTTTGACCTTGAAGAGATTGAGTTCAGTTCTTTATTCAAATTTACCTCTTCAACAAAAATAAGGCTAACCCAATTTCCAAGGGGGGGCGAGACTCTGGCAAGGGGGGGGGCAAATGCCCCCCCCCCCTAAATGAAACCCTGGTATGTATACACATGCACACACAGCAGCTTCTGCTGAACTAGACAGTGCAAATGATGTATGTGATTGCTAACTTTGCAGTCCTTATCACAAAGATCAGATCTCCTGGTTCCCCGTCAATGTGGGGCTCCCCCTCAGATATAAAGGGGTATTCCAACCCATCCGGCATTCCGGCTTCAATTTCCACTTCTAAGGTCTTTTCTTCATTTTCAAATTTGACATTGGGACACTCATCACAGACCTGTTGCTGGAACATCTGTGTAGTTGGTGGAATAGGAAAGAATATGGGTTTTTACTAGGCAGGTTCGCATGGTGTGTGTGTGTGTGTGTGTGTGTGTGTGTGTGTGTGTACATATGTGTGTGTTAGTGTGTGTGTTTGTGTATGTGTGGGTGTGGGTGTGGGTGTGTGGGTGTGTGTTTGTGGGTGTGTGGGTGTGTAGCACTGGGTGTGTACGTATGTATGTACGTATGCATGCATCCACCAGTATGTGTACACTCAATATGTATGTTCAGTGCACATACGTACTGTACATACACATACATATGCACGTAAGTATACATGTATGCATATCCAAAGA
>CAUJGJ010000242.1:4493358-4495858 GCA_963170055.1 Halisarca cf. caerulea | reverse complement strand
GCTGAGGCACTGGATAAAGGCAGTAAATATTGTTTGAGAAGAAGTACTCGAAATTACCCTTTGCCTAGCTTGAATCATGACTTTAGCTAGCCCGGTTGCAATAAAAGTTAGCCTTGGAGAAGAAATCCGCCGGTTTCAAGCTTCTAGAGAAGAAACTTGGGATGGATTGAAAGAAAGGGTTGGTAGCGCGCATACACACTCATTTTCAATGACGTACTTTCAAACTGGGGAATGTGTGTTATTATTAGAAAGACAAAATAAGACATTCGAATACTCTGTTTGTTTCATTTTAGATTAAAGAGGCATTTAAACTACAAGACCGAGCCTGTTCTTTGAAGTACATTGACGACGATGGTGACGAAGTATCCATAGATTCACAAGGTGAGCGAAGGAATGGAAATGGCGCGTTATATTCGATCAGTTGGCGCGTCGAGTACAAGTTGTGACATTGTGTATTTGAGTGTACAAGAAGGGTTTTAGATCGATAGGTCTTTAATTTTATTAGATCATAGAATATAGAAAGGGGTTCTATGATTAGATTAACAATTTGGTAGGAAGCCGTGGTATGGACTTAGGAATGTGTGTGTGTGTGTGTGTGTGTGTGTGTGTGTGTGTGTGTGTGTGTGTGCGCGCGCGCACATGTGTGTGTGTGGGGGGGGGGGGGGGGTATATGTACGCATATTATAGCTGTACACACTAAGTACAGATGTCTGCCTGTGATACAGGCCTCTACCTCTGTGAGGCAAGACTACCTCCACCTCTGTGAGGCAAGGCTTCCTCCACCTCTACCTCTGTGAGGCATGACTGCCTCCTCCTCTGCCTTTGTGAGGCAAAACTACCTCCACCTTTGTGAGGCAAGACTACCTCCTCCTCTGCCTTTGGGGGCAAGACTGCCTCTGCTTACATAGCCTCGGCCATCCAGATACATTTGACTTGTTGTTGTACATACTTGTTGATATTGGACATGAAAAACTGAAACTAGTATATTACGTATATGTATTCTAGTATACTTCAGTATATCGCTGTGTAAACATCTGCATATTGACGTACGCAGCATTTGTCATCCATGTGCACTGAGTCTTGTGTACGTGTAATTGTTCATGTAAAAAAATGTTATAGGTCATCCTCTCAGCACTCACAGACAAATACATGGTTGTGTGTTGGAGAGCTGACTGGAGCGGCAGATGTGTGGTGAGACATGGGGCTGTAGAGCAGAGGTGGTTGTGCATGCTTAGGTGGCCTTTGTAGACAGAGAACTGCTTAGTATAGGTGGATTTCACTGCATGTGGTGAAGTTGAGGTGTCCTTTATATGGAGAGTTTCTATTGGATGAAGTATTGTGGTGTTCAGCCTTTACGTTGTACTGCTGTCTCAAGAAACACCCTACGTATTTCACTCAATTCAATCATCTCTCTAGCTGTATTAGGAGTGCCCCTCAGTGGCTTGCCTCCCGAGTGTACCAAGTCCTTAGTACTGCTCTATGACCTGTTTGACCTTAACACCCAATTTAGCCCTTTTATATTGTAGCTGTGTGTATACTCAGTGCGCATTTGTCTGACTTCTGGATGTTCTGGAAGCATTAGTATGCGTATTGTTCCTGTACACTGCCATTCATTATGCTAAACTGTTGAGTGAGTAGACCTTAGGGTGAGGTGACGTATGCATTATGTAATGGTCACATGTTTCTAAAAATAGTATCAATCTCACCTCTTTTGTGATGTATTGTGTGTGGCATTGAGGATTTTTATGCTTTCATTGATTCTGCTTTCAGGTGAACTGATTGAAGCGTTCAAAATTTCAGAAATTACCGGTATTTTACGAATTGTGATAAGTGAAAACAGTCGACTTTTGCCCACAACTCCTGTGAGGAAAGAAGAAGCCGCTCCTGTTTGTGAGAAACAAGAGAAGAAAGCTACTGCCAAATCTCCCCCCGTGAAAGAGAAGGTAAAGTCCAAAGACAAGTCTACAAAGGAGGCCAAAGCAAAAAGATTACAGAAGAAATCTTGCTCTGAGATGGAGAAAGGTTCCACTTCAAACAATCTTGGTTCAACTCTCCCGGGGAGTGGCCCACCCAACTGGTTTACAGACCATATGAATGAGGTGTGTGTGCGTGCATGTGTGTGTGTGTGTGTGTGCGCATGTGTGTGTGTGCACATGTGTGTGTGTGTGTGTGTGTGTGTGTGTGTGTGTGTGTGTGTGTGTGTGTGTGTGTGTGTGGTGACAGACCTGTGCATGGTAGGATGTGTGGGTGATCATGCAAGATGTACACATGCGTACGTACGTATGTTTTAAGTAGTACATGGAAGGTTGGTTTGCACACACATGTATGCGCGGTCATCCTCATATCTCATGTACCACAGTTGTCAGCTTCCCTGTTCAAAAAGATTGAACACCTTCCTAACCAGACCATCACAGGGGTTCTGTCCGGTCTGGAGGGGTTTGTTTATCAGCACCTCTCCGGAGATCACGTGCGAGGGTTGATGCCCCCTGCTGCACCCTAC
>CAUJGJ010000242.1:4470858-4475858 GCA_963170055.1 Halisarca cf. caerulea | reverse complement strand
CGGAAGAGGAACGACCGGATGATGATGGAAGGAGATGCCGTGTGAGACTGCCTGGGGAAAGAGAGATACTCAGAAAGTTATCGTCCTCCGAGTCCGACGTGTCCGCTCAGTTGCAGAAGAGTTTCAATCCCAACCAGCAGATGCACGCGAGCTCGTTCAAGGACACTTCCCTGACATACGCCGTACGGTACGAACACAAGCTCTTCGTGAACGAATGTCTTCAAAGAGGTGGTGACCCCGTTGTGACCAACGCTAGGGGAGAAACGGCGTTTCATATAGCTTGTTCTTCTACGCGCTCGAGTCAGAGAACTGACAAGAAGAGGAAGGAAATCCTTCAACAGCTTCTAGAGCAGCCAGTAAAGGAGGAACATAACTCTCCTTCAACACACAATGGTGTCAGTCATGACATGAAGGAAGGTCTAGATATGGAGCGAAGTTGTAACTACCACCCGTCTGTGTGGCTGTTGGATATGGTGTGTTTGTGTGTGTGTTTGTGTGTGTGTGTGTGTGTGTGTGTGTGTGTGTGTGTGTGTGTGCGTGTGCGTGTGTGTGCGCTGGTGTGTGTTTGTGTATGTGTGTGTGTGTGTGTGTGTGTGTGTGTGTGTGTGTGTGTGTGAGTGAGTGCGCGCGCTTGTGTGTGTGTGTGAGAGAGCGCGCGTGCTTGTGTGTGTGTGTGTGTGTGTGTGTGTGTGTGTGTGTGTGTGTGTGTGTGTGTGTGTGTGTGTGTGATATACCCGAATAGCATATATCTGGTGTACACCAGATACGTATATGCATCTCTTGATCAAGTGCCAATCAGGTGTCTGTCACATGCATGTCATGCGCACATCATATACAGAGTAGTGCAATGTAACTCTGACACATCAAATTCGGCCACTGTCTAAAATGGCTGGGAACTCTGCTGTACTGCGACGAATGCAGGTCCAGCAAATGAGGAGGAATCTTCTGGTACCAGATTCATTGACTTGTGCGTAGTGATTGTGGAGAAATGGGTGTCTAAATTTTAATTTGTCCAAATTACGTTGCATTGCTCTACGTCAGGCGCACACCAGGACCTGCACTTGAGGAGTACAACAGGTTGGGAAACATGCTCCGGGTTTAATTTCAGTTACTGAGTCATTCCAGAATTAGTTTCACTTCAGTCTCCTCATGAATTTCAAATAACATTTTAGTTATATTTTCTGTCTGAAACTTTGATCTGAAGTATCTTAGACTATTGCTTTCATTTTGATTGAGGTCACTCATGCAAAGAAAACACAATTTGTTTTCATATGTGTTTGTGTGTGTGTGTGTGTGTGTGTGTGTGTGTGTGTGTGTGTGTGTGTGTTTGTATTCTTGAATGTGCACCCCATATTGTCTCATTTTGCAGGATAAGAATACACCACTACATCTTGCAGCACAGTCTGGTTTACTTGGATGCGTTGAAGTATGTGTGTGTGTGTGTGTGTGTGTGTGTGTGTGTGTGTGTGTGTGTCTGTGTCTGTGTCTGTGTCTGTGTGTGTGTCTGTGTGTGTGTCTGTGTGTGTGTGTGTGTGTGTGTGTGTGTGTGTGTGTGTCTGTGTGTGTGTGTGTGTGTAGTCCTTACAAATTGTGTGATCGGTTTCATGTCCACTAACAAGTGTACAGAGGCTGAAAGGTGAACACAACCTCTATTTCTCCTTCTACACAGCTTCTTCTTGCTTATGGAGCTCCTGTTCTGGTGAAGAATGCTTCGGGAAAGACACCTTGTGACTTGGCATCTGACAATGACCACGTTGTCATTGTTAAACTGTTGGAATCGAAGATGGTTTTTACAGTGAGTTAGTGGCACCACAGGTGCTGTGTGTGTGAATTAGCTAAGTGTGCTGTTGGTGAGGGTGATGGTGAAGTGTGCTGTTGGTGAGTGTGATGATGAATTGTGCTGTTGGTGAGTGTGATGGTGAATTGTGCTGTTGGTGAGTGTGATGTTGCAGTGTGCTGTTGGTGAGTGTGATGGTGAAGTGTGCTGTTGGCGAGTGTGATGGTGAATTGTGCTGTTGGTGAGTGTGATGGTGCAGTGTGCTGTTGGTGAGTGTGATGGTGCAGTGTGCTGTTGGTGAGTGTGATGGTGAAGTGTGCTGTTGGTGAGTCTGTGCTGCCAGTGAGCATTGTATTTTAGTGTATTGCTAAGGGTAACCCCTTCAGCAGAGCTGGTGTAAATGGGGGACCCAAACAAACAAGCAATCAAGTAATTAAGCGAAGATCAGAGAAACAATAGTAATATGATGCACAATATCCAAATACATACATGTATGCAAACTGTTTAGTTGGTGATGGAGTGTTGGAGTTTCTATCATTTTCTGGTTCTCTTTTTAGTCAACAGAAAAATCTGAAGTGGAAGGGGACAAAGATCTCACTTTTAGAGCGAAGGTGTGTGTGTGTGTGTGTGTGTGTGTGTGTTGTGTGTGTGTGTGTGTGTGTGTGTGTGTGTGTTGTGTGTGTGTGTGTGTGTGTGTGTGTGTGTGTGTGTGTGTGTGTGTGTGTGTGTGTGTGTGTGTGTGTGTGTGTGTGCCTGCCTCCAGCACCAGCTGCCAACCTGTGTAGTCCTGTCAGTGTGACTGATCAGTGCATGTAATATGTATACTTCTGTGTGATTAGCATGTGATCTGCATGTGACGTGTGCACCTTTCATGTGATTAACATGTGATCTGCATGTGACATGTGTACACCTTTTATGTGATTAACATGTGACCTGCATGTGACATGATGTAGACCTACAGCATGGCGTGTCCGGATGGTTTGGCCGGTCTGAGGAAGGAGCTGATCCAGGAGCTAAAGGAGGAGCTTGTAGTCCCTGGCAATCTGGTCCAGTTTCTGAAAGGAAAAATTAAGATACGTTCTTCCGTTGCTGAACACCTTCTAGTCCACTACGGTGAGGGTTGCATCCTTCATTGTGTGACATGACTGTGTAGTGTTGCCCTCGGGTACACTGAGGTGTTCGTGTCATTTCAATGCATCTACTTTGCTATGTACATCAAGTCTATTGAAAATCTATGTCGAGTGGAACTTGGTTCACAATATGTCACAAGGCTTGCGATGTGACCAATTGTTGCTATGAAATGTGTGTTGATATGAAGATGTTCAGCCATTTTATGAGCGCACTGAAGCATGGGCTTTTACAGTGAGATACCCTAAATCGAAAAATATTCGCGAACTGTAAATTCGCAAATCGGCGCCATATCTGGTAGGCAGAAAAATTTGTGACTAAAATTTTCGTGAGTCTCACCATACATTGTCTATACCTATACTTTGGAATGTGTGCAGGAATATTCGCAACCAAAAAAATTCGCGAGTGAAGTCAATTCGTGAAAATCACAAATATTATTGGTCGCAAAAATTTCCCAATTTACGGTACTAAGTGGCATCCCAGAGAATGGAACTCAGGTCTATTACCTGGAATCAGTCCAATCTCTTGCGATGCCACCTTGTGTCATATTGTGAACCAGGCTTAACTAATGATGGTGTTGAGTGAACTAAAGCAAATTGCAATAGATTGCAAGTGTGTGCTCTACAGGTGTGTACATGACACAGGCATGTACCATGTGCTTGGGAATTTTCACTGTAGTAAATGGGGACACAGACAGTTGAGGATTGTGAATTTTCACAGAAAGTATTCACTCCTTATGAACTTCCTGAGCAGTTGAAGATGACACAATCTTCTCCAAATGTTACTGTCATCCGATTTACAGCGTCCGATAGGGGTGAAGAACGACCTTGTCAACATTACAGACAAAACCTGACTGAAAATATATGAAATCTTGATTCAAGGTAGATTTGTTGACCCAGATAGAAGGCGTTCTCTTCTTGTTTGCAACAGATACAACAAGACAAGAGCTATTCTTCAAACACGCTGTATGACATAAGCATAATTTATACTTATTCATCAACTTCTGCGGATTGAAATTATTCGTGGGCACAGAGTGCACCGCGAAAATCACAAAAATTAATACTGCGGAAATGTCCGCGCACACGGTATATACATACGTACTGTATGTGTAGTTGATAACAAATTTAACATGCTTTCTCGTGATTGCACTGTTTGTGGGAGTGCTTTGTGAGTGTGGTCGGTGTCCCTGCATGTGTAGATTGGTCGAAGGAGAAGGTGCTGGAGGAGTGGAAGAAAGACCCGAGGATGACACTCTGCCAGGCAAAACTAACACTGGATGACAGCTTGTGTGAGTCATGAGTGGAAAGGGTTAATGCAAAAGGAAAATGGTGGAAAATGTAGAAAATGTCTTGTGAACGTTGTGCAAATCACAACCATTGATACATACATGTGTGTGACAAACTTGCTCAGTCACATGCACATCGCATGTATGTCACATGCATTGGTCAGTCACATGCACATCACATGTACAATACATACATTGGTCAGTTACATGCACATCACATGTACATCACATGCATTGGTCAGTCATGTGTGTGTCACATGTTTATCTCATGCATTGCAAGTCACATGATCCAATGGTGATTTCCCCTTTCAGTCACAGTGTATGAGCATCGTCCAAAGATGCCACGACAACCGGAAGCCCTCGAACCCGAGCAAGAATTCAAGAGTTTGGAAGCACCTTTCAAGAGCTTACAGAGTCCGGGAGAGTTTGAGGTTTGTGTGAAGATTAGTCTTACCCTATGGGACACCCTTTGTGTCAACGTAATATTATGACATTGTGTGAGCAATACAGTAAGAGATGCTTGCCTGCTGCAATCCTCTCACTGTTGCCTTGGGTTCCTGGACAGTCTACAAAGGTAGCAGTCGGACGGTGTGACGTCACCTCAGGTGTAGTTCTCTGTATAGTGACCCATTTGCCGGGGCTCTTCAGAGGAGAATGATTTCGTTTGACCTCATTACATAAGAGGTATTACTGCACCTGTTATGACATATCTTGCATGAGGAAGTGATGAATGACATCGTTTACTCTCTGTAGAGAGTGGCATTGGATTTTGCGAATAGTGTGTTTGTCACTAGCAAACACACTGTTCTT
>CAUJGJ010000242.1:4403358-4465858 GCA_963170055.1 Halisarca cf. caerulea | reverse complement strand
TCCATTCTTCCACCTGTCCATCCATCTGTCTGTTTGTATGTGTATTTATTCCGTTGGTTATAGTGGTATCTATCCCTCACTTTGACAATTCTGTGTTTCTCCTCTTTTGTGATCCTTCTGTGTCTCCAGATATGTCCATACTGCTTGTTGTGGACTCTGTGCTATATGATTGTTTACTTGGTGTTGTTGTTTACAGATTGAGTGCCAGTTGTTGATAAGTTCTCAGAATAAACTAGCTGAGTTGGCAAAAATGGCTGTCATCCTTGATTCGAGAGGTACCGACACACACATGCATGCACACACACACACACACACACACACACACACACACACACATGAATGCATATACACGCACGCACGCACGCACGCACACACACACACACACACATACACTCACACACACTACTCATCTAATGTTCTCAGTAAACAAAGTGGCTAAAGTCAGTGGTGTTGACGTTAGCCAGCCTCAGAACAACATTGAAGTGAAGGACAAGTTTCTTTACAACACCTACGGTGTCCTCATCAGAAGCCGGCCCATCTTAGCTGCTTCTTATGCTTTGAGCTACTTTCTACCAAGTGATGAGAAGATCGTGTTGGAGCACCAGGAATCCCAGGTGTGTGTGTGTGTGTGTGTGTGTGTGTGTGTGTGTGTGTGTGTGTGTGTGTGTGTGTGTGCGCGTGCGTGCGTGCGCGCGCGCATACTTGACTCTGTCTTGTGTGCGTATTTGCAGGGGAGGCTGGAAGGGGCTGTGGAAGAGCTGGCTGGACTTGTTGCGAGGCATCACTTGAAGACAACAATGTCGGAAATGCTGCACGTTGCTCGCAGTCTTGTGAAGCAATGTGAGGAATACGTGTGCAAATTCCGTCCGATAGCTGAAACGTGCCTTGCACGACTGACTAATCCCCCAGAAGAACCAGAGGATCCGGTTGAAGAAGACCGCGAAGATCGCCTCCTGACACTTCTGCTTGGAAACCCGAGGGCGATGTACGACATATTCATGTTTAGGATTCTCGAAGAAATGGAACAATCTCTTATTGTTGGTCGCCATGACGACGACTCAGATGACGATGATGACGATGATGATGAGAATGAAGATTAATTTATCCCTCTACCATGCATTTATTTTTTTATTACATTGTTGTTTTGTTGCGTTGTTCTCGTGTTTCTGTATTGTTCAGTGCATAACCTAAAAAGCTACTGTTGCCCTTCTTGCCATAGATGATTTAAAATTAAGTTTTGTATATAATATAAGTAATTGTTTCACTTGAAATATTTGGTATGAACTATCATATAATTATATACTCCAGAAATTTTTCCCTCACAATAGTTTACATAAGATTTGAACAACTTCCCGTGGTTGCTATGGTAATCCCTCTGTTTGTTTGCGGTGCACATGGCGATTGTGACATAAACGGAATAATTTAGGTAGTATACGGAAACAGACGTACCGTTTTCCTTCATTTTTGCTCCGAAGCCTTAGCAAAGGATTTAGCACATCGTCATACCAAGAAGACGTCTCCTAGTCCTTCAAAAGGTATAGTCTAATCGTCGGATCATTGCATATTTGCTTGTATTCGTGGAACCATGAATGTGTGATGTGTAGGCCCGTAGCTTGTGTAGGTTAGTCGAGACAATATATGCAATGCTCTTCGAGCACCGCCTACTTCTTCGCTGCTCGCTGGTACGGGTTCCATGGGCGCACATGCACCTGTCGACCGTTTGCTGATTGGATCTACCAACCCCAGATCCTTGTCAGCACATGGTCTACATAGAGTAGCATGATGTGTAGCTCTGTAAATTTGAAAAGATTTAAATTAGATTAAAATCGTGCTCTGAAGATTTGTGTGCATGCGGTCCTCATTCACAGCTTTGCAGTACGTCAAGACATGCTTTTCTTTGCCCTTCCCCAGGTCCAACTTGCTGTCCTCTTGTACGTCGTTATATTTTGCTGTTCTGAGATCGAGTCGACTCCATGGATCAGTACTAAAAAGTATGAAGACTGTAAGTTGACATGGGAGATGCTGCAGGCAAACTGAACAGTCTGGTAGTGCATTTTTGAAAATGCCAATTTTAACTTGTAACTTGTACCTGGCCCAATGGCTTTTGACTGATTTTGCTTGGTTAAACCACAGATACTGAAAAACATTCAGTAGTAGCTTAGTTTTAGCATAGATACTCTAACCCTAGTACTGCACTTGAAGTGTGGCCCACAGTACTTTCCCTGCATGTACAGCATGGATTCTAGGACTTACTAGGCTTTCGCGACTTTTAAGCTGCTGTCTTCTTCCTCGGCAGATGATGAAGATATTGTTTGTTGTTCTGTTGCTGTCTGTCTGCTTGCAAGGCAGTGTTGGTCAGTTTGGAGTCAGCTCAGAGCTGCTAACCCGTGTCAACTACACCATTCCAGATGAAGACCTCAATGCTGTAAAGAGCTTGCCTCTGTGTACTTCTGCCATGGACTGTTTCTTGGCATACTTATCAGGTAATTTGTGTGTGTGTGTGTGTGTGTGTACATGTGAGTGTGGTGTGTACGTGTGTGTGTGTGTGTGTGTGTGTGTGTGTGTGTGTGTGTGTGTGTGTGTATGTGCGCGTGTGTGTACATGTGTGTGTGAGTGTGGTGTGTACATGTGTGTGTGTGTGTGTGTGTGTGTGTGCGTGTGTGTACATGTGTGTGTGTGTGTGTGTGTGTGTGTGTGTGTGTGTGTGTGTGTACGTGTGTGTGAGTGTGGTGTGTATGTGTGTGTGTGTGTGTGTGTGTGTGTGTGTGTGTGTGTGTGTGTGTGTACATGTGTGTGTGTGTGTGTGTGTGTGTGTGTACGTGTGTGTGTGTGTGTGTGTACATGTGTGTACATGTGTGTGTGTGTGTGTGTGTGTGTGTGTGTGTGTGTGTGTGTGTGTGTGTGTGTGTACGTGTGCAGTGTGTACATGTGTGTGTGTGTGTTCTGTATGATACACTTCTATGAGTTGCTATATTGAGAACCGTCCTTATAGTAGAAGTTTTGTGTTTGTGTAGGTGCTGTTGATGATCCATCTGGATTCCCTCTCACTGAAAACCGTGAAGGAATCCCCGTTGGTGACTTTCAACCAGACACCACCGGATCCAGACTGGTACAGTTCACACTGCTGGACTGGGACAGTGGGATCATTGAGCTGATGTTTGATGAAGTTGTCAACACGAGTACGGCTGACTCTTCGGCTATCACACTCAGAAACGACTTTGTTTCAGACCCCACCATCCCCTCCTACATGCTCCAGCGAGGGAGAGTACTCACTCGGGAGATGTTCTCCAAGTCTGTTCAAGTACAAATCACTGAACAAGACTTGTATAACCTAAAGTCATCGTTGTCTGTCTGTAGACCGGCTACATCCTGTTGGATCCGGTTTACTCCAGATCTCATCGAGGACACCAGTGGGAATGATGTGCAGCCTGTGTTTGTGAATAGTAGCTCGCTGGATCCGACTACAAGGACGATTCCCATTCCGGATTCAACTCCTCCAAAGTTGATCTCATACTATGTGGATTTGAACAGTGGTCTGGTGTCAATGACATTTGACGAACCCCTCAACTATTTGACCTTTAACCCCTCACAAGTAACCTTCTATGCAGCTGCTAATGTCTCGTCTAGTCGTCTGATGCTGTCTGGACCGTCTGTTCTTACGTCTGCTCATGTGTCTGTGATGAACTTCTCCATTTCTCCAGCAGACATCAATGCACTGAAGGCCATTGATGGCTTCTTTGTGGATGAGAACACAACCTTTCTCTCCTTTTCGTCCGAGCTCATTGAGGATAGGTTTGAAAACAATGTTGAGATTTCCATTGTCGACGTAAATTCAACAATGCCAGAGATGTTTGTTGATGACACAACTGACCCAGAACTGGAGGAATTCTCAGAAATGGATTTGGACGACAACCGACTAGTTGTGTCCTTCAATGAACCTGTTGGCATATCAAAGGTGAACTACTCCCTCATTGAGCTCTACAACGGTGGTTCTGTCACCTTCCCCTTGGAGGGGAGAAGGGTTGAGTATGTGGACAGCTCAAAGCTCTCCATCTATATCTACCTCAGCAACAGTGATATTCGAAATGTGAAGACAACACCAAATCTCTGTTCCTCATCCGCAGATTGCCGGATCAACATTCTGGAGGGAGCGATTTGTGATGTTTCAGACAACCCCGTCAGACCAGCAATGAACCTCGTTGTGGCAAGCTACAGGAGTGATTCCAGAAGCCCTCAGCTGACTTCCTTTACACTGGATATGAATTCTGATGTCCTTTCAATGACCTTTGATGACATAGTCCAGGCAGCGTCCTTCACACCCTCTGCAGTCACTTTGCAAGCAGACAGAAATGGGTCATTGGCTACATCCACCTACACACTCACGGATGTCACACGTCCAGCAGCAGACGATTTTGTAATCTCCGTTCGGCTCAGCACTGTAGACAGCAACGGAATCAAGGCACTTCCACAACTGGGGACAGATGTTAGCAATACATACGTCTCCATCACTGCTCAGGCCATCGTGGACACATTTGGAGAGAATGTGGTCTCCATCTTGAGCACGCAAGCTCTGGCAGCCAGTAATGTAACTTTGGACCAAGTCAGGCCGAACCTTGTGGGCTCCCTCTTGGACCTGAACAGGGGATATCTTCACCTGACCTTTGATGAGGTGGTGACAGCTGCCACACTAGATGTGACTCAGATTTCCATTCTGAATTCAAAAGTTGTCACAGAATCCCATTTTGAAATGTTCAGTCTCACGGGAGGTATTGTGGAATCGGAACCGTACCCCAGCATGTTCTCCATTGAGCTAACACGTGAAGACCTCAACTACATCAAACTTCAGACCGGGCTAGCCTCGTCACCCTCCAACGTCTTTGTTGCTCTCACTAATGCCACAATTCAGGACACAAACAGCAACTGGGTGAACGAAGTGGCGCCGATGGCTGCTGACACACCTGTGTATGTTCCTGACACATCCACTCCTTATTTGGAGTCTTTTACCTTTGATCTGGACAGTGGGATTGTGTTGCTAACGTTTGATGAAGCAGTCAATGCATCAACGTTCAATCCCCTTTTGGTTGATTTGCAGAGCGATGCCACAGGCACATACTCGTTCAGATTAAATGGCGGAAATCATTCATTGACTAACTCGGATGTGGTGTCACTCACGATCACAACAGATGATCTAAACAGGATCAAAGAAATTCTCAATCTTGCAACAGAAATGAACAATACTTGGGTCGACCTCCAGGACGGGGCGGTTGTGGATATGGGTGGGGTGAGTTATCTGAGAACCAGCGTCACACAACCAGTTGTCCAAGCATCTCAGTTCTACAACGACACAACACACCCTCGTCTCACCACCTTCTCCCTGGACCTTGATGCTGGTCTACTCAACCTTACATTCTCAGAGACAGTGGACGCAACAACGCTCAATGTGGACCAAATCACACTTATCTCTCACCCCGAGGCCAACCATTCCGATTACATGCACACACTCAGTCCGCCTACGTCAACTGGTCTGGTCAACAGTACCCTCATCACAGTGATGCTGGATGACAGCAATCTCAACGAGATCAAGCGACTGAGTAAGCTGGCAACATCCGAGAACACCACATACATTTTACTGACCTCCAATGCCATTTTAGGCATGTTTGGATTGAGTGTGGACGAAATCAACAGTTCAAACACGATAAACGCGGAACTTGTTGTTGAGGACACAACATCACCTTTTCTTGTTGACTTCTCACTGGATATGAACAAAGGAGAACTGAAACTGACCTTTTCCGAAACTGTTGATGTTAGCACAATGGTACTGCCCCGGATTACCCTTGTGGACTCCACCTCCTCTCCACCTGATGAATCTCTGTCCCTGAATACAAGCAGTGTTGTCAGCAACGACAGTACAGTTGTGTGTGTCCAGTTGAGTGAGAAGGACCAGAACCTGATAAAGATCAGAACTCCTCTAGCAAGAAGTGTCAACACCACTTTTCTTCTCCTTGATGGTGACACCGTTAGAGACATGAACAACAGAATCTACATCGATGCTGGTGTACCATTTCAGGTCAACAGTTCACTGTATGTTGAAGACACCACTAGCCCTTCTCTGAGCAGATTTGACCTCGACATGAATGTTGGCTTGCTCTCACTAACATTCAGCGAAGTTGTCAACGTCTCCTCTCTCAATCTGACCCATTTCACACTTGGGGAGAACACAGCACCTAGTCAGACTCACGCACTCATGGACGCCATGTTTTCTGGTCCTATTCTCTCCCCCGGTCACCCGCCTGTGCTGTACGCCCTCCTCTCCAGGGATGACCTCAATCGTATCAAGCAGCTGTTGAAGCTAGCTGTCAGCAATGAATCCACTTACCTGAGTGTTGCAGCGGATGGTGTGTATGCGTACGGCCCTGGGAGTAACTTGGGCCTCTTGCAGTTGCCCTTTCAGCGTGTACGAGTGCACACTCCCGACATCACAGGACCTGTTCTGCAGAGATTTGATATCAACATTTCTTCCGAAGTGATCACTGTGGAGTTTGATGAAACTGTGACTTTTGGTAGTTTTATGTCGTTTGGGATCACTCTCCAGTCCAGCATGGCTGGAGCGTTTGGTACCTACTATCAGCTCACCACTAGCACCACTATCACCTCCACCGATGAACCCATCATTCAGATAAAGCTGTCGTTCGATGACATCAACGAGATCAAACTGGACCGAGGACTCTGCACCAACAGTAGCAACTGTTTCATAGCAATGGAGAATTTTACCTTCACGGACACAGCCAACAATGAGGCTCTTGGTATTGGTCGTACGGTTGACTCCTTCACACCAGACAACGTCCCTCCTGAAATTGTTCGCTACTCACTCAATATGAACACAGGCATACTAGTGGTCACATTTGATGAGCCGGTGGATGCGGCAACGCTGGATATCTCGGCTTTTGCCATCCAGGGCTTCCGTGGTGCCAATGAGAGTAATGACCTCCAGTACCTCACTCCAGGGTCGCCCCCTGTGTACACGACGTCTCCTAGCAACAACAGTCTGGAGATTGTATTTGAACTGGGCACCACGGACCTCTACGACCTCCAGCGTAAGCTGTCCCTTGCTGTTGATCCCCCCACCACTTTCCTCACTGTTCTGACCCAAGCAATAGCGGACATGAACGGACAGTACCTGGAGCCCATCAACTCCACATCAGCCCTAGGTCTTGTGAGTGGTGATGACTTCCAACCAGATGAAACTGGTCCAGTCCTGTTGGACTTCTCGCTGGATGTGGACAGTGGAGAGCTGTTCCTGACATTTGATGAGGTAGTGTCTGTTGGGAATTTGATGACTGACAGTCTTCGTCTTCAGCCGCTCAATGTCACTGGAGGTAACTCTGTTACACTCTCTCCTTCATCTCCCAAACAGACTACCAATGACTACATCGTTGCTGTAAATCTCACCACATCCGACCTCAACAGAGTTAGGTTTCATGAGGATCTTGCAAATGACCTGACAGACACTTTTCTGGCCATCTTCTCCGGAGCTGTACGAGATACCTCCTCAACTCAAGGCAACCCTAATCTAATGGATGTGGTTCAAGCTGGTATGGTCTATCGTGACATGACGCCGCCTGTGATTACAGGGTTTGTCCTGAACGTTGACCAGGGCTACATTTTGGTGAGTTTTGACGAACCCGTGATTGCTAACCTGACGCGATTTGATCACATTTTGCTCCAAAACAACATGTCCTATTCTGAGACTCAGTACAACCTCACAAGTGGTGATGTACTGAGCGGGAACGGTCTGCAGCTGATGCTTAACCTGTCTGTGTTCGACCTGAACAACCTGAAGAGGTTGGAGGACTTGGCTGTGTCGAACACAACCTTTCTTCGCGTGTTCAAAGGTGCCTTTACAGACATTGCAGGAAATGAGATCGAGACCATTCCGGAAGCAAATGCTATTCAGGCCAGCAATGTGTTTGTGGACATGACTGCTCCGGTACTGATGTCCTTTGACCTTGACATGAACAACGGAACTCTAACACTCACATTCACAGAAGTAATCAATTCCTCAAGTGTTGACTTCTCAAAGATCACTCTGCACAGTATGATGTCTGTGTCCTCGCTTGGAGTGGACTCACTAGTGCTGAGTGGAGGAACGGTGCTCTCCACTACAAATGAGGTTGAAGTGGAGGTAATGTTCACGGATGATGATTTGAATGAGCTGAAGCGTTTGAGGATAGGACGTGATAAGACCATGTCCTTCATATCACTCGAAGAAGGTGCTGTTCTGGACATGTTGAACAATCCGTCAGTTCGATACGACGGGTTACAAGTCACCGGGTACACCTCCGACACCACACACCCCGAATTGGACTCATTTGAACTCAACCTCTCAGCAAACACACTAATGCTGACCTTTTCGGAAACCGTGGTTCAAAACACCCTCGACGTGACTGGCATAGCGATTCAGGACTTGGACAACACAGTCAATGTTACTCTCACTCCCTCAAGCTCTGTTGCTGTTGGTGACAGCACTGTATTGACAGTGCTACTGAGTATGGCAGATCTGGACAGTATCAAACTGCTCACAGATCTAGCAACGTCCATCAACAACACATACCTCAGCATTCAGGACGGTTCTGTGGAGGACACCTTTGATAATCCTCTTGACGGATATGAGCCTGAAATCCCTCTCTATGCCAGCAACTTCACGCAAGATGACGTCCCTCCAAATCTCAAGTCTTTTGTGCTGGACTTGAACAGCGACAGGCTTGTTCTCAACTTTGACGAAGCAGTCAATGCCTCCAGTATTAGCATTGGTGAGATTGTGCTCCAGAACACACGAATTGCCGGACCCAGTACCGACAACCTGACCCTCAGTGGGGCTGTATTGACCCCAAGTGGAGCGACCATTGAAATACTGCTCTACAGGCAAACAATGAATGCTTTGAAGAGGATGACAGAGCTTGGTACCGACAAGACTGACACTTTCCTGACGATTTCTGAGAATGGTGCTCGCGATATGAACAGTAACAAAGTGGTCCCTATCACAGCAGATTCCTCGCTCAAGGCCACGGATGTCATCCGAGATGAAATGCCTCCTGTCTTGGAAGGCTTTACACTTGATCTTGACCGTGAAGAACTGCTTTTGACCTTTAATGAAACTGTCTCAGTACCGAGTGTTGTTGTGAACGGGATAGCTATCCAAAATGCCATCAACAGTACTGTCCCACCATATCGCCTGTCCTCGTCCACGCCCACACACAGCAACTCGTCCATTGTCATCATTGCACTCAACACACCTGACATACATGGACTGAAGGAGCGATTTGACCTAGCCACTGACGAGAACAACACTTACCTCACAATGGAGGCTGGCTCGCTGGTGGACATGTCCGGAGTAGGGATCCAAGGGATCCAAGACGGAGATGCCTTTCAAGCTGATCTTGTCCTCCCAGACACGACCTCGCCCACACTGGAATCATTCGATCTGGACCTCAACTCCAACACTCTTCACCTCACATTTGACGAACCTGTCAACACATACACGTTTGACTTCACAGAACTCATTCTGGTGAATAGTGAGTACCCACCTGTGGCATACAGGCTGAGGGGAGGGTCACCTTCTGAGAGGAACTTCACTGAGGTTAACATCACACTCACTCAAGAAGATGTTAATGCACTCAATGCTCTTCCAACACTGGCCACTTCTGTCAGTGATGTTCTTGTCACTGTGGGTGGGGCTTTTGTAGCTGACATGAGTGGAGTGGGTGTGGTCCCAATCAATTCAACCCACCCTCTCAACATAACCCGTTTCTACCCCGACAGAACAAGTCCTGATTTGGTTGACTTTTCTCTGGATCTCTTCTCCAACCAAATTGAGCTCACTTTCTCGGAAACTATACGTGCTGGATCCTTCACGCCCTCAGCCATCACCCTCACTAATGGTCGACCTGGGATCACCAATGTCACCCTCACTGACAGCACTGTAGACACTGGGCTATATTCCACAATAGTGACCGTTAACCTGTCATTTTCTGATGTTAATTCTATTACGGAACGTCCAAATTTGGGTACGTCGTCGAACGACACCTTTATAACCATAACAGAACTAGCCTTCACCGATTCAGCCGGAAACAGCATCACCTCTATCCCACCCTTGTTTGCTCTCCAGCTCAATGCAACCAATTTCCTCCCTGATCTTGTTTCACCCTCTCTGCTCTCATTCGACTTCAACGTAAGCTCGGGAATTGTAGATCTTTTCTTCTCTGAGACTGTGAACTCCTCCACTCTTCTGACATCACAGTTCACTCTGCAAGCAGACTACAACGTCACCTCAGGGAACGCGTATGGAGCCTACACGCTCACACCCGCAACATCTGTGTCGGTTGTGTACAGCCATCGCGTATCGCTGTTCACAGAAGGAGACGATCTCAATGCCATCAAGGCTGATCGCACACTGGCAGTCAGTAACGACACAACATTTCTTTCCACACTGGATGGGTCCGTTCTTGACATGAGCGGCAACCCACTACTTGAGGTGAGCAACGAAGAGGCCATTCTGGTCAGCAGGTTTACAGGGGATTTTGTGCTGCCTCAGCTTCTCTCCTTCAACTTGAGGTTTGTGAGCACAGCTCTTCTGTTGGAGCTGCTGTTCTCGGAGACTGTGGAGACCGAATCAGTGGATCCCGTCCAGTTTATCTTCAGTAATGCTGTGAACGGGACGGTTTCTAATGTGACCTACAGACTGACTGGAGGCAACGTGTCCACTACAGACTCACCGTTTATCACCATCGAAATCACCCCCGCCGATCTTGAGGCCATTCGGCAGCTGGACTCTTTTGAGCTCTTGACAACTCCCAACACTTCATATCTGGCTGTGGAGACCAATGGAGCTAAAGACATGGTGGGGAATCCCCTATCTCCCACTGAACTGGATGATGCATTGAGAATCAACAGTAGCTTTGCTGACCTGGATCCACCCGAACTTGACCAGCAGTGGTGGGACCTCAACACTGGAGTCCTCTACCTCCAGTTCAATGAACCTGTCAATGCAGCTACATTCATTGCCAACCGCGTCACTCTCCACAGCTCTCAAAGTGGAGGTTTCAATACCAGTCTTGGGTCCTACTACACACTCACAGGCGCAAGAAGTGTGGTACCTGAGGATGGCGGGGTAACCCTGGCTATCACACTCACAACATCAGATCTCAACAAAATCAAGGAAATTGTTGATTTGGCCGTGTCCACCAACACAACATACGTCTCCATTCGTCGCGGTGTGGTGAAGGACCTTGCGGGGAATGAGGCAGTAGCTGTTGATGGTATCATGGCTGTTGGCGAGAGTATCGTGTTTGTTCCAGACACAATCGGACCGTTCCTCAAGTCCTACATGATTGATCTCAACTCGGAAATGATAGTTTTGACATTTGATGAAACCATCAATGCCTCATCAGTTGATGTGACTCAGTTTGTGTTTCAAAACTCCATGAACTATGGCACTCTGGAGTACACCCTTGCCACCAGCAATGTCACCTCCAACGATTCCACTGTCCTTGTCATCCAGTTCTCAAAACAGGACCTCAACAACCTCAAGGCCATAGAGCAACTAGCCACCACACAGTCCAACACGTACCTGGCCATTGACAGAGAGGGGTTGATGGATATGTCAGGAAATGAGCTGATGGAAATTTTCCGTCAGCGAGCACTTGCTCCAACGAACTTCTCTACGGACATTATTCAACCTTCTCTGCTGAATTTCACACTAGACCTCAACTACGGCTTCATCCTGCTGACGTTTGATGAGACTGTGCAAGAGCCTACCCTTGATGCCACACAACTCACCCTCACCAACAGCCCCTTCTCCAGCCTCCCCATTTTCACTGTGAGAGCTGCTTTCAGTAACTCTGTCAGTTCCCCCGTTCAGAATGTATCACTTGGACTGGCAGATCTCAACCGTCTCAAGCAAGTGGGTGTGTGTCGCGATCAAGGGGCGTGTTTCCTGTCATTTAATGAAGACCTAGTAATGGACATGTTTGATAATCCAGTGAATCCAATTAATTCATCAAGTGTTGGGACTTACGTTTCTGATACCACTTCTCCATCATTGATTGAATTCGAGGAGATCGATTTCGTCACTGAGACGATTACAATCAAATTGTCAGAAACTGTGAATGTCGACACACTTAACTTGACAGTTCTGTCTCTGAAGAGTTTGTTTGTGTCGCCAAGGGAAACGATTGATCTGTCAGGGGGGACTGTCCCCAACACCAACACATCTGTTTTGAGGATTACTCTGACTCAGGTCGACCTCGATCGCATCAAACTCTCCTCAGATGTTTGCAGCTACAGAGGAAACTGTTATCTGTCTTTCACGAGTGACTTTGTTAATGACATGTTTGACAACGAGGCCAGCAATGTCGGCAGCGATTCTCCTGGCTTCATTGTAACCAGTTTTGTGGACGATCCCAATCCACCCCAGCTCCTATTTTTTGATTTGGATTTGGAAATGGGGATCCTGTACCTAGAATTTGATGAACCCGTAAATGTAGCCGAAATGGACCTCTCTCAGCTGTACCTTCAGGGATCTGAGAACAGTACAGGTGGATTGGCGGGGATTACCCTGACAGGAGGTTTCAAGCCACTTAGCAACAGTCGCTATGTCAACATCTCACTGTCTCAACAGATCATCACGACTCTGAAGTCAACACCGTACTTCAAAGACAGAAACTCAACTTTCCTTTCCTTGACAAGTGCCTTCACAAGTGATCTTGCGTTCTTCAGTAGCAATCCCATTGAGGCAATATCCTCTGAAACGGCTAAACAAGTGGGGAACTTTGTCATCGATGCAATACAACCTGGTCTGTCCTCTTTTGTGCTCAATCTTGACAAGAATTCACTCACTCTCAGCTTCAGTGAACCTGTCATTCCTGAATCACTGAATGTAACGGGTATTACCCTCTCATCAGGAGTGGGTGGAGACAGCTATAATCTCACAGGGGGTGTTATCACCAACACAATTCCAGGACAGTATGGACTCATGAATATCATTATTGCCTTAAATGAAGTGGATACTGTTGCCATAGAAACATCACCCACACTGAGTGTAAATGGAATTTCCCTTCAACTATTGGATGACACAGTGTCGGACACAGCCGGTAATGGTAACATACGGATGGTGGTGACAGCTGGTGACGTAATTCCAGACAGCTATCGAGTGATGTTGCTCAGTTTCGATCTTGATGTCGATCAAGGAATGCTCAATCTGACGTTTGATGACCCGATTAATGTGAGCTCGTTTGATGCCTCAGGAATTGTGATCCAGGACATGATGGAATCAGATCCTGAACAGCGTGTTCAGCTGTCAAACGGGAGCATGATTGTGGACCAATATGGCTTCACTGTCATTGTGTCCCTCTCACCGGTGGATCTCAATAACTTGAAAATGGCAGCCGCAGTTGCCAACACCATCAACGACACGTACCTGACAGCCAGAGCAGACACAGTCGATGGTGTCTTTGCCGGAGATTTACTTGCTGTTACGAATGGTCATGCCATTAAGGTCAGTAACTTTGAGCCAGATGGGGGATTCCCCGAGGTACGGTCTTTTATCCTGGACCTGAACACAGGAACTGTCAGAATTGTTTTCACGGAAGCAATCAGAACAGAATCAGTCATGCCAGAGGAGTTTAGACTTCAGTCAAATGAATCTTCCACTGTGTACATTGACTTGAGCCCCAATTCCACTGTGGAGGCGGGGAATTTCCCTTTTGAAGCTGTCATCACCCTCACCCCCGACGACCTGGCCACTCTGGTGAAGATGGACATGCTTGGAGTGTTTCAAAACAACACGTACCTGTCTGTGCTGGAGACAGCCGTCATGGACTACACGGGGAATCCCCTTGTGCCCATCGCCAACGACTCAGCCATTCCAGCTGAACGGATCATTTCGGACACTCTCAATCCTTCCTTGGTTGCATATTCACTGGACATGAACAGGGGTCTCCTCTTCCTCACCTTCAACGAGGTGGTTGACAGTGACTCACTCTATGTACCAGCCCTCGGTCTGCAGCCTGTTGAAATCTTCAGAGTTGGTCCGATGTTCACCTTCGATGGATCATACTCCACATCTGCAAACTCACGGGTGATCGAAATCATGATATCTGGTGATGATCTCAACACCATCAAACAGCTCTCACAATTGGCAACATCTGTCAATGATACCTATCTCACAATGACCGCCAATGCCATCACTGACATTAAAGGAAACAATGTTGACGACATCCGAGACATCGAAGCTGTGCGTGCGACTGAGTACATCAAGGATGTCATTTCTCCTCGTCTTCGCTACTTCAGCCTGGACCTCTCGAATGACACGTTGGTACTAGTTTTCGATGAAACAGTTGATGTCGACTCGCTGGATGTAACTCAGATCACCCTCCACAGTGCCACAATGAATCCACTCAACATAACGCTGAGTGGAGGTGTGACCAACCAACGCAATTCACCCACTGTTCTCGTTGAGCTTACACGAGCAGACCTCAACCAGTTGAAGCTGATGGAGGAATTCCTCATCAACGGAAGCACCATTTACCTCTCGCTCACCAATGGAACCATCCAAGATGTGTGTGGAAACTTCGTTGTGGCAGTCAGTTTTACCCCAAGCACAAATGTCAGTGTAGACAAGGTAAGTCCTGTCCTAGAGTCATTCACGTTTGATGCCAATTCTGGTCAGCTGATATTGACATTCTCTGAAACTGTTCGTGCTAGCACCTTCAACACGTCATTAATCTACCTTCAAAACTCGAGTAGCGAGTATTTCTCATCTCGTGGTGTCAATGCTACTGTCATTTCCAGCAACAGTGACGTTGTTGAAATAGTGCTCTCGGTTGAAGACCAAAATGCCATCAAGGCGGATTTGGAGCTAGCCACGAACATTTACGACACATTTGTTAGTATTTCAGAGTCTGTTATCCTTGACATGAGCGGGAACTCAGCCAGGGAGATCAACGAGTCATCAGCTCTCATGGCTGAACGGTATGTGAGTGACATGATGCCACCACGGCTTGTCTTCTTCGTGCTTGACTTGAACATTTCACAACTTTTGCTGACATTTTCTGAGACAGTGAATCCATTTTCGCTGCAATTCAGTCGTTGGACTATTCAAAATGGCCACAATCGAACCGACCAGTCCCACACTCTCACTGGAGGTGAGGCCAGTGTACTATACTCCACTGAAGTTACTTTCAAATTGACACGAGATGACGTCAACGAGATCAAGCGATTACAATTCTTGTCAACTTCTGCTAATGATACGTTCATTTCGGTGCTCGACTATGGGATACTGGATACCAGTGGCAACAGTGTTGTCTCCATCCCATCCGACAATGCTTCCATGGCTGACGACTACATTGATGATCAGATACCCCCTGTGTTGTTGAATTTCACCTTCGATGCAAATCGTGATCTAATTATTCTAACATTTGACGAGACAGTTGATGTGGGTCGGTACAACCTGAGTGCCATCACGATTCAAGGGAACACCACAGCTGATGAGTTCCACACGCTCACTGGTGGGACGATTGTCAGTGATAATAGCTACCTTGTCACTATCAACATTACCATCAATGACAGCAATACCATCAAATCACTGGATACTGTCGGATTTTCCGAATTTGATACATTTCTGACTCTCTCAGACAATTTCATTGAAGACATGTTTGGGAATCCTAATGTTCCCATTTATGACTCTGAGGCCCTGCCCGTGATGGAGGGTGGGTTTGTCCTGGATGTGACACGCCCCAAGTTAAAGGATTTTACCCTTAACTTGGACAATGAGTCCCTGACTCTGACATTCGATGAAACAGTCAAATCTTCTTCACTTGCTCTGAGACGCCTTATCCTCCACAACAACAGGGAAGGCCCCTTCTCCTATCACAACTTGACAGGTGGAGTCAGAAGCCAAGGGAATTTCCCCGAAGTCACTGTGTTCCTTAACGATGCAGACGTGGACGAGTTGAAGCTGGACTTATCCCTAGCAACCAATAATAGCAACACTTGGATCTCCATTGACGACTTCACTGTCCAAGATGTCTCCCTCACTCCCAATTTTGCAGAAGCAGCTGTTGTTAACGGAAACCTTGTATCCGATGTCACTCCACCCCGGTTGGTATCATTCTCAGTGAATGTCAACACTTTCACAATTTCTCTCTCCTTCAGTGAGCCGGTAGACAGCTCCACGTTCATCCCCACCGAGCTCACCCTTCAGGGGGTATCCAATGCAACGGACAACGACACAGACTACTACACTCTGAAAGGAGGGTTCACTCCAAGTCCAGACGGAGAAGAAGTGGTATTGGTGCTAAATGAGACAGATCTGAACAGAGTGAAGCAAAATCCTTTCCTCTTTGTTGATGAAGACTCATCTTTCATCAGTTTCTCTGTGAACTTGATCAAGGACATGAATGGAAACATGATCGAGCCCGTTGATCTGAGTGATGGATTTCCTGCTGATGGTTTCATCAATGACACGACCAGCCCCGTTCTACGGAGCTACAGCATTGACATGGATACGGGATTAGTGACCCTGATGTTCTCCGAGACCATCAATGCCTCCCTGGTCAAGATACCGCGTGTTGTTTTCCAGCTCTTCAAGAACATTACAAACCCTTTCTATGAGTATGCCCTCAACACGTCTGTCGTCACTTCACGCGACTCTCCTACAATTTCCATCCAGCTATCACGACAGGACCTGAATGAATTGAAGAGAAGATTGATTGGAACTCGACAGGGAAAGATTTGGCTGACGTTTGACTCCGAGGCAATTCGTGACACCAACAACCAGTACATTCTGCCTCTGGTGAATGGCGTGAATGCCACTCGACCGGACATGTACGTGAGGGACATGTCGCAAGCTGTGCTGGATGACTTTGATGTGGACCTGACAGACAACACACTCACTCTGTACTTTGACGAGACTGTCAATTCTGCCACTTTCAATGTGACCCAAATCACACTCTTGGCTGCACCTTCCAGCAACATCAACTACACCCTCACCACCGTCAGCTTCCCAATGGAGGACCTTACCACAGACGTTATTGTTTACCTCGGAGATGCAGACCTGAACGAGATTAAGAGAATGACAGGTTTGGCCACTCACTTTAACAACACATACATTTCCATCACGGAATACCTTGTTCATGATGTGTTTGACAATAACGTTACCGAGATTACCGAGGATACGGCCAAAAGAGTGAGGTACTACCGCCAGGACATGGTGAGGCCAAATCTTACCGACTTTGAGATTGATTTCACTCTTGAAACAATCACTCTTCATTTTGATGAGACGATCAATGCATCATCTCTCGATGCGTCCCAAATCTCACTTCACGATCAAAGTGGAAATGAGTCTGTGACTTACAACCTCACTGGAGGCATGGTTCTGACACCTGACGACCCAAGTGTGACCTTTGGATTGTTACTAGAGGACCTCAATACTGTGAAACAGCTGCTGACATTGGGGATTAACAGGGAAAGTACCTACTTGTCAATCAGACCTGAAGCGATCGATGACATGAATGGGAACCAGGTGAACGAGATCTATCCATCAATGGCACTGCTTGCCAGGAATTACACTTTTGATCGTGTTTTCCCGAACCTCACTCACTTTGAGCTGGACATGGACGCACCCACCCTCACCCTATACTTCTCAGAGACGGTGAATGTGTCTTCAATCATGTTTGACCAGATCACCCTTCAAGATACGGTGTTGGCTGGAACCAACTACACTCTGACTGGTGGTGATACGCTGAGTGTCAACGGACCGGTCATTGTAGTTAACATCACAAAGGAGGATTGGGATCTCATCAAGCTCGACTACAACTTGGCCACTTCCTTGATGGATACTTTCATCACGTTTCCATCAACAATGATTGAAGACATGGATAGAAATGCAGTAATCCCGATCCCAGATGGCTCAGCACTGCAGGCTGCAAACCATACGGAAGACACGACCCCTCCTGTTCTGAATGCATACGATCTAGACATGAACACAGGTGTCATAACCCTCTACTTCTCAGAGACAATAAACCGCGATACTTTCAATCCTGATGCGATCACACTACAGATGACGCCTTTCATCGATGATGATGACATTCATCTATACTATCAGCTTAAGAATGGATCGTGGTCGGGTGACAACTCCACTAACATCACTCTCATCATCTACAGAGACAACAACGAGGCTGTTGATGACTTGAACGAAATCAAAATCCGAACAATGTTGGCTGTTGATAGAAACTCCACCTTCATCACCTTCCCTGACACTCTTGTGAGTGACATGAACGGAAATGATGTGGTTGCAAGGATGAACGGTGCTGGCCAGCAGGTGGATTCGTACACCAATGATACCACTCCGCCATCTTTGTATGCGTTTGACATAGATCTGAACACAGGAACCCTTATTCTGACTTTTGATGAAATGATGGACCGAGAATCGCTCAATGTGACTGCAATTACTGTGATATCGGATGTCACTTTCTTTGTTATTGAAAATCGCAATATTTCCAATTCATTGACATTCTTCCATGAACCGTCCAATCAGATCATTGTTTACAACACGACCATTTTGACTCCGATCCTCACCAACCGCACATACCCTCATCCAAGAGTGGAGCTGTCGGGAGGAGGAGTGGTGGAGTCAGGTGACTCACAGGTCTTCAGAATCAACATGACACACTTTGACCTCAACCGACTGAAGAGACAGGACTTGTGTTCAGATGTTGACAAAGTCAACAACTGCTTCATCGGGTTCACCTCAAGCTTGGTCCACGACATGTCAGGTCTGCCTGTTGAGGACCTTCTCATCACGGAAGACCCAAAGATGGCCAGAAACTATTACGATGATGAGAATCGACCATTTTTAGCACAATTTGTAAAATTCGATCTCACAAATGAGAAAGTGCGGTTGAGGTTTACTGAGACAATCAATGTGAGCACCTTTGATCCCAGCCAGATTACCATCCAAAGCTGGGGCTACGATGACGGCATTCGACCATACGTGATGGTCAACTTAACTGGAGGAGACTACATTCAGGAGATATCGGACACAGACGTTGAGTTTACCCTGCTGGCAGAGGATTTGAACAAGATCAAGCAGCTACCAGACCTCTGTCAACAATCACAGCTCTGTTTTGTGAGGTTTACACAGTTTGTGGTGAAAGACATGGCTAACAACTATGCTTCGCCATTGGATGATGAACGAGACAGAAGGGAAGATGCATTCTTTCAGTTTGAGCTGCCGATCGAGTTTGTTCAAGATGAAAAGGAGCCAATTCTTCAGAATTTCACTATTGATCTCAACAGTGGCAACATTGTCCTCACATTCAACGAAACTGTCAACTTACTTGACTTTGTACCCTCTGCTATCACGTTGTTTGGCAGCCAGTTCAACAGCACATCTTTCTACACACTCACTCGAGGGGAGAGAGTGCATTCGACGGAGAACTGGATCTATGTGAACTTCACCATCACAGAGACAGACCTGTCGGAATTGAAGGCCAGAGAAGGGCTGGCAACATCCGTGGAGACAACGTGGTTGGAGAATACGCTCGATCTGATTGAGGACATGAGCGATGAAGACACTGTTCCACGGAATGCTTCCAATCGACTCCAAGCATTTGCCATTTTCCCTGACATAACGCGACCTCAACTGACGTTCTTTGACATTGAGTTCTCCACCAAGACACTCACCCTCGTGTCTGACGAGCCGATTGACTTACAGTCAGTCAATCCTGACTACATCACGCTCCAGACGCATCCTAACATTTCAGATCCAAACATACTGTCTTTGAGAATATCTGCAAACAGTTCTGTCAACTATGTTAATGCAGAGAGCAACATGAAGAAGCTGGTCTCCATCTCCCTCACCAGTGAAGACATTCACTATATTCAGTTGCACATGATTTACAACCCAAATTCGACCTTTCCCCGCAGAACTGTGTACATCTCTTACGAGGAGGGAATGTTTGAGGACATGTCGGGCAACCAAGTGTTGCCGCGAAGCAATACTAGCGCGTTGGAGGTGATGACGTTGGATCATGATGAGCAGTTTGTGAATTTGCTCTCCTATTCCATTGACATGGATGCAGGGACAATGAACCTCACCTTTGATGATGTGATGTTGCCGAGCAGTTTTGACGCTCAAGCTTTCTTCTTCACCAATTCGTCCCTTGATCCCATGACCTCGTATTTCCTGACCGACTCTGGCACTGAGGCTGTGTCAACTCCACACTTTTGGGTTGTGGTGGCTTTCTCAGATTTGGACTTGAATGCGCTGAAAGAGGACCTCCTGCTAGCAACCAACAACGACACCACCCTCCTCTCGACCCTACCCATCACCACACGCACGGCCATCACTGATCTAGCCGACAACCCTCTACTGCAAGTCCAGAATGTTGACCCTGTGGAGTACATTCCTGATACCACCTCTCCTAGATTGCAGGATTTTACCCTTGACATGAACACGGGACAGATCTTCCTAACCTTTGATGAAACTGTCAGAGCTCCAACTTTGACAATTGAAAATTTGATCCTTGGCAATGCCAGGAACTTCACAGAGGTCGACACGGAATACATCATCCCTCTTACCAATGCCACCAAATCCAGTCGTGATTACATCATCCTTACTGTCAACCTCTCCATCAGTGACCTAAATGAACTCAAACGATTGCGCAAGATTGCAACATCACAGACCGACACCTTCCTAGCCTTTGATCAGTTCACTGTGGAAGACCAGAACATGAATCAAGTGGTTCCAATTGACATTCAGAACGCCACAGCTGCGGCCCTAGTGCTCCCTGATGGGACCAGACCCCAGCTGGTCAACTTTGATCTGAATCTGACCAGTGAACGACTTGTGCTGACGTTTGATGAAACAGTGGAGACAGACACTTTTGATCCCTCAGGAATAGCCCTTGTGTCGTCACGCACACCAGGATCCACCATGTACAGACTGGCGGGCGGAGTCCACTCGATGGAGGACTCGACAGTGGTGACCCTCCAACTGGACATCAATGACTTAAACATGATCAAACAGCTGTTGGACTTGGCCATCTCCAACGAGACCACGTACATCACAGTTCGGCCAAACCTGATTGACGACATGGCAGGCAACAACCTGACAGCCATTGGAGTCACCTCAGCTATAAAGGTGAGTGCCTTTGAAGGGGATAGAATCCGCCCAACTCTGTCTAACTTCTCACTGGATATGAATTCAGATGTTCTGTCACTTACATTTGACGAGACAGTGTGTGCTCCTTCTCTTGTCATCCCATCTATCACTCTGGTAAATTCCCGTGGGAATTGGACCACTAACTATACACTGACTGGAGGCATCCAAACATACGAGAACTCAACTATCGTGGAAATCACTTTCAACAAGTATGACTCTGATTTGATACGTTTCTATGACAACCTGGCCGTGAATGACAGCACAACGTTTATCAAAGTGGAGAATGAGACCATCCAGGACACCAACTTCAACCTGTTAGAGCCGGTTGTGCTTCAGACGGCTAACTTCACTCCCGACTTCACCTCACCCTACCTTGTGCTGTTCGACCTGGATATGGATAGCGGGGAACTGGATCTCAGCTTCTCTGAAACAGTGCGTAACAGTTCCCTCGACACTACAGAAATCACCCTCCAACATGTCCATTTCGTGTCTGCCGATAACCACTCCCACACACTCACAGGAGGTCTATCTCTCTCCGATGACGGCACTTTGATCACAGTTAATCTGTCAATTGATGATCTTGATCAAATCAAGCGACTGAGGACATTGGCAATCAGTTCACTCAGTACATTCATCTCTCTGACTTCGGATACCATCAAGGACATGTTTGGCAACCCGATCACTGCCGTTTCACCCACCAATGCCACCATGGTGAACACGTACACCAACGACACCACACCACCCCAGCTGGTGCAGTTTGATTTCGATCTGAACAACAGTGCCATTTATCTCACATTCACGGAGACAGTTGACCCGCTAACACTCGATCCACAAGCATTCACGTTACTGTCAGATGCTGATGACAACGTTAACACGACCTCGCGGTACACACTCGGTGTGGGGAGTATACCAACAAATTCCCCCGATCCAGTGATTGTCTTGAGTGTTGGTAAGTTGGATCTTGACAACATCAAGCGTCTGATGGACCTTGCCGTCAGTAACTCCTCGCTCTATCTCTCCATTACATCTGATGCCATCAAGGACATGTTTGGGAATCCTGTTGTAGCCATCAACGCATCAGACCCTCGCCCAGTCACCTCCTTCTTGCCTGATGACAACAGACCTTATCTAGTACACTCAGCTCTGTACATGGACGGCTATCTCCTCTCACTGACCTTCTCTGAAACTGTGTACGTTAGCTCTCTCAACATATCTGGCATCACTGTGCAATCAGATGCTGGGGAATTCCCCATTGAAAGCCATACATTGGTATCCGTGACAACTGTTGCCCTCACTGAAGATGACCCAACTGTCAACATTCTTATCTCACCAGAGGATATGAATATCATTAAGAACATGACAAGTTTGGCTGTCAATGGTAGTGATCCCTACCTCTATCTCAAGAGCTTCACTATTGCAGATATGGCGGGAAACATGCTCGTAGCATTCCCAGCGATGTATCCCATAGATGAGTTTGTTCCCGACACCCAAGGTCCAGTATTGGACAGATTTGACATTGACTTGACAACAGAAATCCTCACCCTCTACTTCAATGAGTCAGTCAATGCTGCTAGCCTTGACCCATCACGCCTTTCCCTACGAGGTGATCCCTCCTTCAGCGGACCCAGTGTTAACCTGGACGGCAGCGAGGTCGTCACACCCAATGGTCCTGTCCAGCAAGTGAAACTCGGGTTTGATGCGTTGAACATGATCAAACTCATGGAAAATCTTGCCACTGGAACAAACAACACCTACCTTGTGACGTCACGTGAGACAGTGTACGACCTGGCTGTTCCAGCCCTTCCCAACCAACCTCCAATGGCTGTTCTCAACACATCAAACTTCACTTCTGATCTGAAGAGTCCTGTACTGGAGGGATTTCTGGCGGACCTCACGTTAGGGTTGATAACTCTGTCCTTCTCTGAGCCTGTCCGTGCCAGTTCCGCTCGTCCCAGGGAACTCACACTCCAGTCTGACTCTAACTCCACCCACGGATCCCACTTCACTCTCACAGGTGGGAATGTTACCATGGTGAACGACCTCCTCCTCAGAATCCACCTCACTGAAGAAGACCTCAACGATATTAAAAGAGACCCAATTCTACTGACTGACAATGCAACGAGTTTTGTAAGCTTCCCTCAAACCTTCGTGCAAGACATGTACTTCAACAAAGTGGAAGCTGTGAGTGACCAGTCTGCCTTCCAGGTGACTGATTTTGTCGCAGACATGCTCTCCCCTCGTCTGCTGAGCTACAGCATTGACATGAACTCTGGTGATCTGGTCCTGACCTTCAACGAGACAATGAATGTCAGCAGTTTAGACCTAACAACCGTTTACTTCAGATTGATGCCACTCGTTGGCACACCATATCACGAGTACCAACTCACTGGTGGGTATCTCACATCAGATGAGGACAGCACTGTTGTGCGGACAAGACTGTCAAGGTTTGATCTGAACGAGCTCAAGTGGCGAGGGATTGGATCCATGGACGGCAACATCCACCTTTTCATCTCCAACTCCACAATTCAGGACATGGTGGGGTTGTACGCACTCCCACTGGACCACATGTCCGCCCTCACTCCAGAGCCACGCCTCTCTGACATGGACACACCCTATCTGGAGTCATTCCGACTTGACCTCACATCAGAACAGCTCATCCTCACCTTCTCTGAGGCCATCACTGATCTCGACCTCACTCAAGTGACTCTACAGTCACTGGCAAACCTCTCATCCTTCGACCCCTACGAGGAGTACAGTCTAAGCTCAAGCACTCGTATTAACTCATATGACTACGTCTTCCATGGGTTTGAGGGGTCGCGATCTCGAGTGGCTCTTTTGATGTTGTCACTTGAGGACCTCAACGAGATCAAACGCCAGCGGATGTTGGCCATTTCCAAGGCAACCACGTTTATCAGATTCACCAATGAGTCGTTTTCCGATACTGTTGGCAACCGAGTGATGGGGATTTCCCAGTTTGATGCAGTGAGAGCTGCGGACTACATCAGGGATATGGTTCAACCGGAACTTCTCCGCTTCTCCTTGGACCTGTCGGACGATGCACTCTCTCTGACTTTCTCTGAAACTGTAAACTTTGAAACTTTCAACTCCTCTGCTTTCACCTTATTTGGTAGTAGTGTTGTCGATGAGGATGTGTCATACACACTTACTGGGGGTGTGGTCCTGAGTGGGGATGACCCTGTAATTAACATCAGTCTCTCAGTTGATGATGCCAATGCCATCAAGAACATCACGCTCCTGGCATTTGATCAAAATTCAACATTCTTAGCAGTTGAGGACTTTGGAATAGAAGACATGGCTGGTAACCTCCTGAAGGCCATTGGCAATGATTCAGTCCAGCCAGTGAGAGGGTACACTGCGGACGTCCGGCCAGCTGAGGTTCTGCAGTACGTTGTAGACCTGAATGTTGGGGAGATCAGGGTTGTGTTCAGTGAGACGGTCAACGTGAGCTCCTTGGATGCTTCATCCATCACACTTCACAGTCACAGTGCGGTCAATACCAGTTTTGACCAGTTCACACTGATGTCCAGCTCGGTCCAGCACTACAATTCCCACAAAGTGTTGGTTGCCATTAGCGACGATGACCTCAATGCCATCAAGTTTAAGACAGGCCTCGTGACTGACGAAAACAACACCTTTCTGACCTTCGATCCCAATGCCTTTGCCGACATGGCAGGAAACACCATTGGCGAAGAGTACACCATACCGTCACCACTCAACAGTGGGGTTGTTGTCATGGTGATTCCTGACACCAATAGACCTCAGTTGGAGGGATTTGATCTCAACATGAACGAAGGTCTGCTGATCCTGTATTTCAATGAAACCATCGATTTCCTCTCTCTGGACCCAACTCACCTGACCTTCAAGGACACATGGCCTTGCTTGGGTGGTGATACCATGGGATACACTCTCCATGGTGGGAATGTCACCATGGTAACATTCACCATGGCAATGGTAGAACTAACAATAGACGACTTGAATGCTATCAAGAAATTGACGACCCTGGCTATCTCCATGGAAACGACTTTCCTCACCCACCCATACACATTTGTTAATGATACAAGTGGTAACCAAGTGATCGGATCAGCATGTGTCAATGTGTCCTCCTTTGTCCCTGACATTGGCCGACCTTCACTGACCTTTGTCAAACTGGACATGAATCGAGGCTTCATTGAGCTCACCTTTGATGAAACAGTCGATAGTGCAAGATTCGAAGTGACTACACTGTCGCTGTTGGATCTCCCAAGTAACGAGACCATTCAACTACCATTGACTGGAGGGAGTGAACCGGTTGAGGACTCAACAGTCCTTCGAATCTACCTCAGTTTTGAGGACTTGAATGAGTTGAAACGACTGGAGGGATTGTGTGCTTTTGACCAGAATGGCACTGACTGTTATCTGCTGTACAGCAATAGTACAGTTGATGACAAAGTGGGGAATCCCCTCTACCCACCGCCAGGGGGCGTGGCACGCATGGTGGATGTGTACATACCTGATGTGACTCCTCCCACTCTTGTCCACTTCAGTGAATTCAATTACTTGACAGAAACCATCACATTGGAGTTTGATGAAACTGTCGACTTTTCATCAATCAATGTCACACAGATTTCTTTCCAGTCGTTCAGGGAGCCAATCCAAAGTGTCACCATCACCCTCACCGGTGGCACCATCACTGGTCCCGACTCTCACATTGTTACCATTGAACTAACGACTGCCGACATTGACATCATCAAGTACACCAACAGTATCTGTCTTCGACGGAACACCTGCTGGTTGACAGCCACGCGGTACACCTTGGTGGATATGTCTCGGAACTACCTGGCACCTGTCAACACCACATCTGCCAAATACTCAGTTTCTTTCATTGAAGATATCACACCACCAGTGTTGGAGTACTTTGACATCTCCATGGAAACAGAAGTCCTCACCCTCTACTTCTCGGAACCGGTTGACTTGGAGTACTTTGTGGTGGGCGAACTTATCCTGCAAAAGAGCGAGAATGCATCCAGTGATGATCAGATACAGTTGAGTGGAGGTGTTGTCATGGAAACCAACCTCAGTCGATTGGTCAGTGTTCAGCTGACACCTGATGATGTGTTTGTGATCAAAGCATCAGGTTTTGTAAAGAACCGAAACACTACCTACTTGTCGTACTCCTCCAACCTTGTCACTGATAGAGCCTTCATGGGAGGGAGTGTCCCCTTTATGGGTGTGCCTGTTGTGGGCGTGACCAGTGATAATGCAACACTTGTCCGTGAGTATGACCCTGACATTACCGGACCGGTTCTCGTGTACTCCAAGCTTGACCTGAACACCGATCAGCTCCATCTCTCCTTCAACGAACCTCTGGTGTATTCCAGTTTCAACTTCTCACGGGTTGCCTTGCAGTCAACATTATCGTCTGTTACAGTACAACTGACACCCGGCACCTATCGCTTGGTGGGGGAGGACACTGTTGTTGTCAATCTGTCTCCCGGCAACCTGGTCACACTGAAGGTCAACATCAGCTTGGCCACTGGCGTTGCAGACACCTCTGTTGCTCTGGACAGCGAGGCTGTCACAGACACTGCCCCTGTCCCCAACCTCCCCAGTGTCGGTAACCTGAGTGAGTTTGTGAGAGATGTGACTCCTGCCTCCTTGTCCAACTTCACTCTGGACTTGAACGAGGGCATTTTGCACCTGACGTTCAATGATGTCATGGACACTGGGACATTCAACGCAACTGGAGTGCGCGTTCAAAGTGGTCCAATTGCAATCCCTGGATTCTTCTACCGACTGACAGAGGGATCGCGCACAAACTCCCCACCCGGGTACAGCATTGATGTACAGCTCTCTCACTACGACCTCAACAGACTCAAGAACAACTTTGACCTAGCGACTAGCATTGACAACACGTGGTTGACGCTGAAGGCATCAACAGTGGACGATGTGTACGGCGTTGATGTGCTGGCAACCACGGATGGGGAACTGGCAGTCCAAGCCACCAATGTGACTGACGATGATGCACCTCCAATACTGTCCAGTTTTGTTCTGGACTTGAATGCCAACTCTCTCATTTTGACATTCTCTGAGACTGTCGTAAACTCTACGTTCTCACCCGCTAACATCACACTGTTGAATGGGTTCGGAGACAATGCCACCTTTACCCTCACCATCAACACCTCCTCCCCTCACACCCAGCGAAGCCTGACTGTCATTGAGGTATTCTTGTTTGATGATGACATCAACAGGTTGACGGAACGTTCTGATGTGGCTACTGGGCCAGACAACACCTATATCAGCATGGGCGAGGCTGTAGTCATGGATACCAACCTCCTCCCAAGTCTCCTCATCAATGCTTCCGAACCCGTAAAGGCAGATAATGTCATTGCTGACATGGTTGGTCCGAGACTGGTGGGAGTGTCTATTGATCTTACTCTCAGCATCCTCTCTCTCACCTTCTCTGAGACTGTGCGTGGGGATTCTCTCTCCCCCACTGCGATAACCATCCAGGATGCAGCACGCAGGTCGTCTGATGCCACTGCTGTGATGCTGTCAGCTGGAGCACCTTCAACGGACAATTCAACCATTGTTGACGTCACCTTGATGAGGAGTGATGTGGACCAGCTGAAGATGACACCAGGTCTGGCTACCTCGCGGAACGACACCTTCATTGCCATCACAAGCTCAGCTGTGAAAGATGTCAGTGGGAATCCTAACGTGGCAGTTAATGATGGACTTGCGATAATGGTTGGTGAGTTTGTGCGAGATGAGATGCGACCGTCACTGGTGTCTTTTGATCTTGATCTGACCAACGATCTCTTGGTGTTGACATTTGATGAGCCGATGGATGCCTTTTCACTGGACGTCCATGAAGTGACAATCTTGAGTGGATCTGCAGCTCCACAATACAGCTATGCATTGACTGGGGGAATTGTCCTCAACACAAGCCTCATTTCCTCCGTTGTCACAGTCGAGCTCACACGAAGTGATCTGAACGAACTGAAGAAAGTGGTCTCTCTCGCCACTAGTACAGCCAACACTCATTTGGCCCTCACTAGTGGAGCAATCAGTGATGTATTTGGTAACCCAGTCTACCCTGAGCCTGGTCAACAAGTAGATACATTCACACAGGACTTCACCTCACCAGAGCTGGATTTCTTCTCCCTCAACATGAACAGAGGAGAGATAATGCTGTCTTTCTCTGAGACTGTAAACTTGACATCTCTGCAATTGGATCTCATCAGCCTTCAGAATGCAATTGGTGATGTTCAATTCACCCTTGATACCGGTGATCATCTGATGGATCCATCAGACACTGTGGTGATCACGATCACTACTGACAACCTCAATTCAATTAAATACATTCGCAGTCTTGCAACGTCACGTCAAGACACCTACATCAGTTTTTCTCAAGAGCTTCTGTCAGACATGAATGGACGTCCCATTGTACCAACCAGAGGTGGGCGTGTTGTGGACGAGTTCATCCCAGACTCCACACCTCCCAACCTCGTCAACTTCACCCTAGATCTCAGTCGTGATCTAATCACGTTGACCTTTGACGAGACAGTTCAAGCAAGCACTCTCCGTCCAGAGGAAATTACCATCTTCTCAGCTCCCAGCAGCAACTTGTCACTGATGCTAAATGGGGGAACCCCCTCCACCAACGATTCCACCATACTGACAGTACTGCTGGAAATGGATGATGTTAATGTGCTGAAGAGTGTGGATGGATTGGGGTCATCCCTTCAGACTACATACATCAGCATAACAGCGATGACTGTACTCGATATGAGCGATAATCTCGTTAATGCAATTGATCTGGACAATGCCACAAGAGCTGGGGCTTATGTGGCGGACAGTGCCCGTCCAAAAGTGGATGCTTTCAGTCTCGATCTGAACTCGAATGTTTTGATACTAACATTCTCCGAAACTGTCAACTGGACCAGCTTTGACCCCAGGGAAATCACCTTTGTGTCCTCCATGGGTGACACGCCCCTACAGAGCCACTCCCTCACAGGTGGGGAGTTTACTCGTGAGAATTCCCCAGTCATCACGGTCAATCTTACTGCATTTGATGCTGACGAGATCAAGGCATCCACCAACCTGGCATTGGACGCTGGCAGTACCTTCCTCTCCTACACCTCACAGCTTGCCAGGGACATGTCAGGGCTGGCAGTGGAGCCGCGTAACTTCAGCAATGCATTGATGGCTGTGTCGTATACTGCAGACACTGGGCGACCGATCCTGGTGAACTTCGACCTTGATCTTGACTCTGGGATTCTTGGACTGACCTTCAGTGAAACAGTTGACAACGACACGCTTCAGATCAACTATCTTGTGCTGAGATCGCACTTTGATAGAAACAGTGATGGTTTTGCCGAATACCGCTTGGGAGGAAGTGTGCAGAAGCTGTTCAGTGAAGATCCTACAGCTGTGTTGCTCAAGCTTGACTCCCTTGACATCCGCAACCTCAAGACTCTCTCCTTTGCTACAAGTCCAAACAACACATACCTTGAGATGGAGAGCAGGGCTGTCAATGACACTGCTCAGAACCCCTCACTTGAAGCTCTGTTGAAGGTGGGACGGTACACGCCTGATTCAACAGGACCACGTGTGCTTGCGTGGTCTCTCGACCTCATGCGAGAGACTGTTACTGTCAACTTTGACGAACCTATCTCTATCACTTCCATCGATGTGACCGGTCTAGTGGCTGTGGGTGCACCAGGAACTACGTCCTCCTATCGATTGACTGGAGGCACTGCTGAAGGAACCAATGATTTCTTTGTCACTTTTGAGCTAACAACCAGAGATCTGAATGCTCTCAAGACCATTGAAGACTTGTGGATATCTGCAAATACCTCTTACCTGACTGTTGGGAGGTCCTTCATCGAAGACCCTGCCGGACAGCCAGTTCAAAACACCACTCTTCCAGTGAGTATGTTTGTCAACGACACAGTTCTCCCCTACCTCCTTGACTACGATCTGGACATGGACACTGGAACACTTGTCCTCTACTTCTCAGAGACAATCAACATCACCACATTTGACATCTCCCAGATCTCCCTCCAGGACATATCAAACACCTTCCTCACGTACACGCCTGCTGTACACACACTACTCAGTGGGGATTATGTGATGAGGGACAACGAGACAGTGACCATAGCTCTGTCTGAGGAGGATCTCAACCAGCTGAAGGTGATGGAGATAGCCAGGAATAGAATGACGGTCTACCTTGTCATGACAAACATAGCTGTGTATGACCAAACTGGCAATGCTAACATTCCTCTTCTGAATGGAGTCAATCCTAAAGAACCAAGAGTATACATCCCAGACACAACTGGGCCACAACTTAGATCTTTCAGCCTCAACCTCACTGAGGACGCCCTCACTCTATCCTTTGTCGAAACTGTACGTCGCAGCTCCTTGGATGTGACCCAGATCACTCTGCTGAACAGGAATCAATCTTCAATGTATGTTCTCACCAATGGCAGCTTCTCCCTGTCTTCCAATGGTCCCGAGATTGTGATAGAATTGTCGGAATTTGACCGCAACAACATCAAACGCATCACAGACCTTGCAACATCTGTCAATGACACTTTCATCTCATTCACATCTGGGGTCATTAGGGACATGACAGACAACCCAGCTCAGAACATCTCCACTAACATGCCCAAAATGGCTCTTGATTTTGGCCCGGATGAGGTCTCCCCATATCTCACTCGATTTGACCTGGATCTGACAAGAGAAGAACTCATGTTGTATTTCTCAGAAACAGTCGACATCTCGACCTTCAATGTGACCCAGATCACACTAGTAGGGCTGTCAGGTGAGATGTATGTACTGACTAGTGGTGGAGTGAATCAGACTGACGAGCCATTCATCGTTGTGTCGCTGATGCGATATGATCTTGACATCATCAAGCAGATGACCAATCTTGCTGTTGATGGGACCACCACACTGATCTCCATCACTGAATTCATGGTGTCCGACATGAATGGTAATCCAGTACTCGAAATTCCCCTGGAAAGTCCCCGCAATGTGTCATCGTACAAGCCAGACACGATTCCTCCTTATCTGGAGATGTTTGCAGTTGACATGGATGTATCAACCCTCACTCTCTACTTCTCTGAGACTGTAAACGCTTCTTCTCTTGTTGCAACGGAGATCGTCTTGCTGAATGAACCAGATGGATCTGTTTCCTATCAGTTGACAGATGGAGGAACCATCTCAGCTAATGGACCAGTTATTGTAGTCAACATAACCTCATTTGATCTTAACAACATCAAACAGAACTCAAGTCTGTTGACATTTGTCAACGACAGTTTCATCTCTTTCTCCTCCGATCTCATTGCTGACATGTTTGACAACCAAGTAGTCAACATCTCCTCGGGGTCAGCAAAGGTTGCCGCCAACTACACAAGTGATGTGACTGAGCCCAGACTCTTCTCCTTTGACGTGGACATGAACAGGGGGCTTCTCTACCTCACGTTCACTGAAACTGTGAATGTTGCCACATTTGATCCGAGTGAACTGAGGATTCAGTCGTTTGATGGGACCAATGACACTCGGGAGTACTACGATCTAACGGATGCTACTGCTAACCTCACCCTAGTCAACCACACAGAGGTGATAGTTCTACTGTCAGTAGTGGATCTCAATAACATCAAAGCACTTGATCTCCTAGCAACAAGCAACCTGTCAACTTTCATCACCCATAGCAACCGGCTGGTTCAAGACATGGATGACAACTGGATCACAGAGCGGCCAAACGGAGAGGGGCTGATGGCAGATGGATTCGTTGAGGACACCACGTCCCCTGTGTTGGTGGGCTGGTGGCTAGACATGAACAGCGGATTCCTCTATCTGGACTTTGATGAACCTGTCAATTTCTCCACAATCGTTTATGATGAATTTACTCTACAGGACTGGTTTGAACCAGTTTTGGACAGTTATTCCTTGAGTGGTGGATCAGTCCCAAGTGTTTTCACTACAACACTTATCGTGAATATTACTTTTAAGGACCTGAATGAGATAAAAGCTCGACCTGTTTGCACTTTTGTCAACAAAGAACAAGACTGCTTCCTCTCCTTTTCAAACGTGACATTGGAAGACATGAACGGAAACGTTTTGATTGCCAGAAACACAACTGATGCAATTCGAGCTTACGACTACAAAGATGATGTGACACCGCCAAGTCTTGTTGAGATTGTTAGCATTGATTTGTCCAATGAAACAATAACTCTCAGATTTAGTGAAACAGTCAACGTATCTTCGTTTGATCCATCCAAACTGTTTCTCAAGCGAGCAGCCTTTGACCCACTGTCTGGACCTCCGTACACCCTCTACAAACTCTCTGGAGGATACGTACTCACCAAGGACCACAGCACCATCATGTCCTTTATTCTGACTTACGAAGACATAAATCGTATTCGAGAAGATCCTAATGTTTGTGTGAGGGAGGATCGCTTGGATTGTTATTTTCAATTCACCAGTCTTCTTGTTGCCGACATGTCCAAACAGCCAGTGATCCCCATCCTGGGGATTCCCCTCGATCTTCCCAGTCAGATGACCCCCACTGTCAGCATTCTCGATGTTGTTCCACCAAAACTCCTCAACTTCACCCTCGACATGAACACCGGCGTTGTGGTCCTGGAATTCAATGAAACAGTCCAGCCTACCTCTTTTGATCCTACTGCAATCACATTTATTAATTCTCGGAACTCATCCCAACCTGACTTCCAGTCGTACACACTAACAGATGGACTGCGGGTCACCTCTGCTCCATCAAGGTTCCTTGAATTCAACCTAACGCATTTTGACACAATCAGTTTGAAAGCCCTTGAGTTACTCGCTACCGACTACAGTGACACATTCATCACGATTGTCCCTGCCGTTGTCATGGATATGTCCCGGGAACCCAATGGTGCTGAGAGTGTGGATGTAGAGGAGGCAATCCCCACCCAGGTCTACCAGCAGGATTTCACACAACCAAAGCTTCTCGGTTTTTCCTTCAACGTTGAAACTGATCTTCTTTCTCTCATTTTTGACGAGCCCATCCGAAGGAACTCCACCATATATGGAGGTATCACACTTCAGTCACGAGAAAACATTGCTGATGTCTTGTCAACTCCTGTCACCTTGTCAGGAGGTGTCACAGAGTATACCTTGTCCATCAGCAACAAATCCAATCTCGGGGTCATCCTGAACCGTCATGACATGAGGCTGATCAAAACGGACCCCGACATTGCAAGGGTACGCTTCCCCACTACTTTCAGACCAATCGACCTCTTCTTGTCCCTTGTAGAAGGAACCTTCCTTGACACAGCTGGGAACGAGGTACAAGCTATTAGCAACACAACAGCTATTTCTAGAACAACTTTAACTGCCGACAGTGAAAATCCATCTGTTGAAGTATTTGATATCGATCTGGACGAGGGAACAATCACGATCTTCTTCACCGATGTGGTGGATCAGAGCTCGGTGATGGAGGTGTACCTCACTCTCCACAACCAGAGTGAACCCCAAGGGAGTAACAGGTACACACTCACCTCTGGTGGCAACACGACCACCATTGATGGATACTACACAGTTTGGGAGTTTTCTGCTTTCGACCTGAACAACATCAAGAGAAACGAAGGTCTGCTAACAAGTGGTAATGACAGCTTTATTACAGTTGATGAGCCATTTGTGTCCGATGAACAGGGCTTGCGGCTGTTTCCACCCATTTTGGACTCTGCCCAGCAGGTCCGAAACTACACCGAAGACAGAACCCAACCAGTTTTGACCAGTTATGTACTTGACATGGATGAAGGTCAACTCCACCTAACCTTCAGCGAAACTGTGAAGTCCAACACTCTGGTGAAGAGCTACATAACTCTGCAGAACGTACCAACTGCCTACTCTGCTCGCGAAGACAACATGACTATGTATGTGAATGCTTCTTCTGATCTCATCTACTTCACACTGACTGGAGGCACCCACAACGAGGATTACGATGATCCAGTCATTGTGGTCACGTTGTTGAAGGAGGATTTGGACGAGATTAAGAGGCTTTTTGGGTTGGCCATATCCAATGTAACGACATTCATTACTTGGCCCAATGACACCATACTTGACATGAACGGGAACAACGTGGAGGAAATTCCCACGACAATGGCCATGATGGTAGCCATCTTTGTCCCAGACACCACACCCCCCATAATTACCATGTGGGACCTTGATATGAATCAAGGGATCATCACAATTTACTTCACTGAAACCATCGACGCAAGTAGTTTTGCCGTGGAGCATTTGAGGATCCAGTCCAACTCCACCTCCAATATTGGATTCAACCTCAGAGATGGAGTCAGCACCAAAGAAGATGGTCTTGTTGTTCATGTTTGGATCACAAAAGACGATTTAGATGAAATCAAACGAATTGAGGAAATCGCAACATCAGTGGACGATAGCTACATTAGTTATCCAGCTTCTCTGATCCAAGACATGAATTTCAATGGTGTTGTTCCGCGTGACCCAACCGTCAATGCTTCTCGTGTGAGGTACTTCACTCCCGACACCATTCCCCCTGAGATGATCAGCTTTGATCTGGACATGGACAGGGGGTTGTTGCTGTTGACTTTCTCTGAAACAGTCAATGCGTCCAGCTTAGATGTTAGGGGGATTTCCCTCCTGGACAGCCCTGGATCCAATGACTCGTACACACTCACTGGAGGCATGTTCACACTGGAGGACAGCGTCTATGTTAACGTCACTTTCTCAAAGTACGACCTCGACTTGCTGAAGGAGATGTACTGGTTGGCTATTTCTGACAACACAACTTTTATTTCACTTGTGAACGGCACCATCCTCGATCAGAACCAGAACCTCCTTACTCCCATTAGCAGGGTTGATCCGAAGCGAGTGGTTGAGTTTACTCCAGACACGACAGATCCGCACCTTGTTTCCTTTAGACTTGACATGGATGCTAACAAACTATACTTAACATTCTCGGAAACTGTTGATGTGAGCACATTTGACTACACGGACATCATTTTCGTTGACTCTGACTCTGGCTACTCTGCAATGCATCAGCTGGAGTCCAGCACACATACAACCAACAACTCAACAGATGTGACGGTTTACCTTGGAGTGGAGGACACCAATCAGATCAAGAGACTACCGTTGCTGGCAGTGGATCGTGACTCAACATTCCTCATGTTCTCTCCACTTCTCATCTCTGACATGAACGGTAACAACATCACTGAACCGCTCACTCCTGTCCAGGCTCGGAACTACACTGCGGACACCACTCCTCCTGTTCTCAAGTCCTTTGATCTCGACATGAACACAGACACACTTGTTCTCTATTTTGACGAAACAGTCAACATATCTTCTCTTGACGTGTCAGAGATCGTTATCCTTCCAAACAGGAGTCCACTGGACTACAACGTGTGTGAACTCACAACCATTGAAGGAGTTCCCTCATTCCTGCCTCATCTGCTTCATCAGCACAGTCTGGTGTTCAACAGGAGTGGCTGCTCACTGCGCAGCCCCTTCATGTTCTCCTCACTTGTGACCACCACATCCACACCGTTCAACGACACAGTGACTGTTGCTATTGGTTACGAGGACAGCAATGCTTTGAAGAGGATCCGTGGGTTGGCCACCCTGTCCAACAACACCTTCCTCTCCCTGAGCAACTACACCGTGGTGGACATGAACTCCAACCCAGTGGTATCCATTTTGCCAGTACATGCACTTCCAGTTGGATATTTTGGTCCGGATGTTACTCAACCAGTTTTGACTGGTTTTAACTTGTCCATGAAAGAAAGTCGGCTTGTAATGTCGTTCAGTGAAGTAGTGGACATACTTTCCATCAACATCAGCACCCTCACCCTACAGCCTCACCAGTCCCCACTCACACCCAATGACAGTTTCACTCTCACACAGGGGGAATCTCCCTTCTATTCTGTGGTTGCCAGTGGAGACAGTGATGTTATTGTTGTCAACATTGGGTTACATGATTTGAACGACATCAAACGCATCATCCCATTAGCCAGATCGGAGGAGACCACATTTTTGATATTCCCAGGGGAATTTGTGGCTGATTTGGATGGAAATGACATCACTGCTGTCAACTCCACCAACGGAACGAGAGTAAACCAGTTTGAAGCGGATTGTAACGGTCCCATTTTGCTGAACTTCACTCTCAACCTGACATCTGAGATGCTAACTCTTGTCTTTGATGAAACTGTCAATTCTTCATCACTGGACGTAACCAAGATCACTCTCCTCGAAGTAGGAGATGATGCCGATCCCAACATCACCAACGCCACCTCCATGTACTTCACTCTGACAGGAAAGAGAGATTCCACTACCTCAGACGGTCCTAGCATCACACTACTGCTTGACATTGAAGATCTGCACCAGATCAAACTGATGAGGAATCTTGCCAGCACTGACAACAACACCTACATTGAGTTGGAGGAGGGAGTTGTGCACGACAATGCTTTAATGCCCAACCCTAGCATCCCTCTCGTCCAAGAAGTGTCTCAGTTCTCCCCGGACACAGTCTCGCCCCAAGTGGTCCATTTCACCGTTAACATCAACATTGGACGTGTTGTGCTGTTTTTTGATGAGCCGGTCGATCGGTCCACATTGAATGTCACACGACTGGTCCTCCAGTCCATGGAAACCTCCACTCACATCTCGCAGCTCAAGAGGTTGACAGGTGGAGCCTCCAACAGTACTGATGGTCTGCTGATGGAAATCTACCTCGATGAGGATGATTTGAACGACATCAAACGCAGGGAATCACTCTTCATATCGCAAGGAACATCTTTCATCACATTTGATGAGAATTTGATATCAGATATTGCAGGAAACCCAGTGATGCCCATCAGTGATAGCAGAGCACAGCCTGCCTTCAACTTCACCAACGACACCACAGTACCAGTTCTGCTGCAGTTTGATTTGGACATGAATGCTCCCAAGATAACCCTCACCTTCTCTGAAACGGTTAATATATCCTCAGTCCAACTCGACCAGCTAACACTCCAGAGATCTCCCAACACAACCAACGAGGCATACAGCTACACGTTGACTGATGGACGGCTCCTCAACATAGATGGCCACCCCACCCTCCCACCTTACAGCGATCCTGTGATTTGCATTGAGATATCAACAGAGGACCTCAACCAGCTGAAGGCTCGAACCATAGCTGACGAAAAGGCTACATCCTTCCTGACCTTTCCACAAAGTGCACTCTCAGACATGAATGACCTGAGTGTTGAGCCACGGGCTAACGGGGTAAACCCTGCCCCCGCGTCCATCTACATCCCAGACACAACAGATCCTCAGTTAGTGACCTTTGACCTCAACATGACAACTGGTGAGTTGACTCTTGTCTTCTCTGAGACAGTCAACGTTGGAAGGACTTTCAATTCATCTCAAATCACCCTCCAGACCTCTGCCTCCATTGATCGCTCCTCCATCTTCAACTACTTCACGTTGAGTGAGTCATCTTACTCTATCAGTCGCAACAACCCTACTGTTGTCGTTACCATAGCAACAAGGGATCTGAACGAGATCAAGAAGAGAAGTAGGCTGGCAACTTCATCTGATGATGTGTTCATCAGCTTCACTTCTCGTCTTTTGTCGGACATGGTAGGGAATCCCGTGGTAGCCATTTCCCCAACTGAAGCCTTAAATGTGAGTCGGTTCAGTCCTGATGTTGTGCGACCGGAGCTTGTCCAGTTTGAACTCGATTTGACAGCTGAAATCATGAGGCTGACTTTCACCGAGACAGTGGATCTCTCCACGTTTGATGTCACACAATTGACTCTGTTTAGGGATAATTCCTCCACTGTCACTTCCTTCACCCTGACCGGAGGGGTTGTGGACACTATGAATGGACCCGTTTTTGATCTGACTTTGATCGACCCCGATCTGAACCAATTGAAGGCACTGTATGATCTTGCAATCAGCAATGACACCACTTATCTCTCGATCACAGAATCTTCCATCAAGGACATGACTGGTCTCCCCGTCGTTCCCATCCCTCCCAGGACAGCTTACCAAGCAGCTGATTTTGTACCCGACATGATAGCCCCTCGATTGGTTGCATTTGATTTCAACTTGAACGAAACTGGATCGATCACTCTCACATTTTCTGAGACTGTGAACGTGGACTCGTTTGATGTGGCTCAGATCACGATACAGGGACAGGCTACACAGACACCAGCCAACCATTACTCTTTACAAACCAGTACACACTCAAGCACCAATCACACCATTGTGACTATCACCTTCTCCATCGATGACAGCAACGAGCTGAAGAGAAACGAGATGGTTGTGACATCATCAGGTACCACGTTCATCAGCATCACAAGTACAACTGTTGAGGACATGAACGGAAACCAGGTGGTCCCCATTCCTGCCAACCGCGGTGCTGGGGTGAGGGTGTTCACTCCGGATACAACCAGGCCAGAGATCACCAGCTTTGACATCGATCTTACCTTTGGAAACCTCACCATCTTTTTCAGTGAAACAGTTCGAGCAAGTTCGTTTGACATCACACAGTTGTCACTGCAGAATGGTCCACTTGCATCCCCAGTTGAAGGTCGGTACACACTTACCACAGACAGCAGTGTGGAGGAGGTTGACTCACACATTCTCTACCTCACGCTCGGACCCCGAGACCTCAACAATGTCAAGCGACTTCCAACTGTAGCTTCTTCTCCAAGCAACAGTTACATCTCCTACACCTCTGAGCTTGTTAGCGACATGGCAGGAAACAGTGTTGTGCCACGCGAGGATGGGGAGGGTCTGAGAGCTGCCAACTACAGCTTTGACGTTGTTCGACCAACTTTGGTCCATTTTGTTGTGAACATGAACACAGGAGAGCTGGTACTCACATTCAGTGAAGCTGTCGATATTTCCACTCTAAACACCACCGACTTGGTGATACAGGATTGCTGTTACTATGGCAACACAACCTTTGTCATGGTTACGATGAATGTTACAACAGACAACGAAACTATGGGATATAACAGCACTTCCAATACTACTACCTCGGGTAACTCAACTGATGGTAACAGTACGTCTGTTATCACCACCACCACATTGGTGCGTATTGACCCGGACGAACCGTTTTACACCTACAGACTGAGCGGTGGGAGGTGTAGTGGTTTTGAGAAGACCATCTTCACATGTGCACTCTCTGCTGATGACTTGAATGAGATCAAGCGAAAGTTGTTGTGCTCAAATGAGTTGAATGGATCTGACTGCTGCCTCAGTCTTGCCAGCACAGCACTGAAGGACATTGCTGGAAATCCCATTGAACCAATCTTTGAAGGATGTGGGTTCACCCCTACCAGATACACACCTGACACGAACCCACCTGCTGTGGTGTCGTTTGACGTCTTCGATCTCAATCTTGGGCAAATTACCATCACTTTCAATGAAACCATCAATGCATCTACTGTTGATCCAACTGCCATCACGCTGCAGTCGTTCTATCATCATTCCCAGTCAGGATTCCCTCTCTCTGGTGGCCGAGTGGTGTCACAAGACTCGACTCAACTTGTCCTCAATCTTACCAAGACCGACGTGGATCAGCTCAAGATACGAGGGGACATCTGCACCTCCATCAGTGTGTGCTGGATATCCTTCACGTCCGCACTGTTGAGGGACATGGCAGAGAACAGTGTGGTGCCTGTATCACCTGAACGTGCCGAGTTTGTGGAAGGTTTTGTTGCTGACTCCACGCCTCCCAATCTCATCAGTTTCGATCTTGATTTTGATACAAACACTTTAATGCTTACTTTTGATGAACCAGTTGACGTATCATCCATCAATCCTGGAGCACTCACTTTCCTTCCATCACCAGATGATCTTGAACAAGTGGTCCAGTTAACCGGGGGATCGTCGTCTCCCAACATCAGCCTCACAACAGAACTGTACCTACTTGGAGACGATGTTAACGCTATTAAAGTGTTCCCAGAACTGGTATCTGATGGAAACAGCACTTTCATCTCAATAGATGACAGTTTCATCGCGGACACATCAAACGTGTTTAACAACATGATTTCTGTCAGCCAAGCACTGATGGTTTCTCAGTTTTCTTCTGACCAGACACCACCAGTTATAACCAGTTTCTCACTGGATTTGAATGAGGACCAGCTGAAACTGACCTTCAGTGAACCAGTGAATGCCTCAACTCTCGATTTCCAGAAAATCACTCTAGTTTCTGGAACCAACTTGCGGCAACTCATCGGAGGTCAGATCGATCCTTTTGAGAGCTACTTTGGTGTTCTCTCCGTCACCATCAACCTCACATGGCCAGACATAGACTACCTCAAACTGGCAGCTGATCTGGCCACTGATGCATCAGACTCGCACCTCATCTACGAGAATGGGACTGTCTATGATATGTCTGGTGTTCCCAGTGGGGAAATCCCGCCATCTGAAGCCCTCACACCCACCACTGTTATCCGAGATGTTCGTCATACCAGTTTAACATCCTTCACACTGGACCTGAACACAGGAGAGCTGTTGTTGACCTTCAACGATGTCGTTCTTGTTCGCCCTCTGTACACACCCGCTCTCACCTTCCAGAATACATCAGACATTGGAGAATCCTTTGTCAAACTCATGTATGAGGCTGCCACCAACAGCTCCAGTGGTCACTACATCACTCTCAAACTGGATGTTAGGGACCTGAACAGACTCAAAGTTGACAGAAACCTTGCCACCCACCGAAACAACACTTTCTTGTCAATGCGATCCGAAGCCTTCAAAGACAGCTATGGAAGAAATGTGTTATCCGTTATTAGTCACAATGCACTGCAGGCCTATGATGTCATTCCTGATGGGGTTTCCCCCTACCTGCAGTTCTACACACTTGACCTCACAGAAGAGGTCCTGCTTCTTGTGTTTGATGAAGTCATCGAATCAGACTCTGTCAATCCGGGAGAGCTGGTCCTACAAGCTGAAAGCGAACTGAATGAGACCAGTTTCTACCAACTGCAAAACAGCACCTCATCCGTAGGTGACAGTACGATGATAGCAGTACACCTCTCTCCGGTGGACCTCAACGAGATTAAGAGGTTGATAGACCTGGCTGTGGACAAAACATCAACTTACTTGTCTTTCTCCTCAAAGTTGGCTCAAGACATGAATGGCAACCCAGTACAGCCAATTTTCAACTCGTCTGCGAGGAACGTTGAGGTGTACGAGAGGGACGGCATTTCACCACAGCTTGTGTCATTTGAGTTGGATCTCACGTTTGAGCAACTCTTCCTCTCCTTTTCTGAAACTGTGGACGCCACAACACTCAGCATTTCAGAGATCACTCTACAGGGATCAGAGAAGAGAGTAAACCATTACACCCTCACCAACGGCAACTGGTCGTTTGACAACTCCACTGCTATCACTGTTGATCTCATCACAGAAGATTTGAATGAACTGAAGAAGCTGGAAGACGTTGCAACTGTGAGGAGTGACACATACATCACATTGACCAGCAGCACTATCTCTGACATGGCTGGAAACGACATCATTCCCATCAATGCAGATGAAGGTCTTGTTGCAGCTAGCTTCTTCAACGACACAATCAGGCCTGTCTTGACTGGATTCTCCCTCAATCTGTCCTCAGAAGTACTGACTCTCTCCTTCTCTGAGACCATTCGCTCTCAGTCCATCAACATCACTTACTTCACTCTCCACTCAGGTTCTAACAGCACTGATGCCATCATCTCATATCGCCTTACTGATGGAACCATCATAAGTGACAATGGTCCAGTTGTAGACGTGCTTCTATCTACTGCCGATCTTAACCAGATCAAGTGGTACCGCTCACTTGCCATCAGCAATGAGACAAGCTTCCTGTCTCTGGTGATGGGCGGGGCTGATGACATGAGTGATCTGCCTGTGATGGCCGTGTCTGTTTTAGCAGCACTCCCAGTGAAGGAATTTTTCGAGGACTTGATTCAACCAGTTCTGCTCAACTTCACCTTAGACTTGACTGAGGAAACTGTCATACTCACGTTCTCTGAGACAGTGAATGCCAACAGTTTCGCAAGTTCAGAGATAACTCTGCAGAACAGTGCAGTTCGGGGAGGAGCTGGCACCTTCCTTCAACTCACATTGAGGAGTAATCATTCACTGGTTAACAGTACTGAGATCACCATGACTGTCGACACAGACACTCTGAATGAGCTGAAGAGACTCACTTTCCTTGTGTCTGCACCTGAAACCACCTTCATATCCATCACATCCAGTCTCGTGAGTGACATGAATGACAACTCGGTTGTCCCCATACCAGCTACTGAAGGGCTGAGTGTGCGCAGGTATGTCTACGACACTACTCCACCTGTTCTGGTTGAGTTCGATTTGAATTTGAACACAAGTGAATTGGAGCTAAGGTTCAGTGAGACCGTGCTGGCCAGCTCCCTGGATGTGGAGGGCCTCCTCCTTCAGTACACCAGGTCTGACGCAGCCTTCAACTTGAGCTTGAATGCAGAGGTGTCCACAACAAGGTCTGATGACAGCACATCAATCGTTGTCAACATCGGAGACCTCGATCTCAATGACTTGAAGAGAATAAGAGAACTAGCTACATCTTCCAACAACACCTTCTTATCGATTGCCGAAGGAGCCATCTTGGACATGAATGGCAATGAGGTGGTTGAGGTGAACACAAGAGAGGCTCTCAATGTGACCGTGTTTGTTGGAGACCACATTCGTCCTGAGCTGGTCAACTTCACTCTTGACATGAACACAGGTGCACTGGTTCTGACCTACAGCGAGACAGTACAGTTTGCAACAGTCGACTTGTCTGCTTACACCCTTCACCCATCACCAAGGGAATTCCCCATGAACCACACCCTTGTACCAGGAGGAGGACCTGCATATTCAGAGGTCATTAGTGACACAGATGATACCGTGGTGTTTGTTAGCTTGGGAAGTCGAGACCTCAACCGAATCAAGGAGTTGTACGACTTGGCAACACTGGATGAGAACACTTACCTGTCAGTGACTGAAGAAGGTGTCCGTGACATGAGCAACCTTTGGCTGGTTCCCATCTTCCCCGTTGAAGCATTGAACGTTGCCTTCTACTCACCAGATGTGGATGGACCTGTCCTTGTTTCATTTTCCATTGATTTGTCAGTAGAAACTCTATCACTGACCTTTGATGAAACTGTCAACATTGATAGTTTTGATGTGAGGTTCCTCACTCTACACAGAACAGCCAACAGCACTGGCGAAGGCATCCCTCTGAGTGGGTACAGATCCCTGAGCCGCTACAACTCCACCATTGTCACCCTCACACTCTCACTGGAGGACCTACATCTCCTCAAACTGGACACATCGATAGCTGTCAGTAACCGGACCACCTACCTCAGCATTGACTCACCGGGAGTGTCCGACATGGCCTATGTCCCCAACATGGCCGCCAACGTCACACGAAGTGTGGAGGAGTTCACCAGTGATGAGGTACAACCCAGGCTTGTCAATTTCACTGTTGATCTGAACAACGGAACTCTTGCCCTGACATTCGACGAACCTGTAGACACAAGCAGAGTTGATTTCACAGCCATCACACTGCTGTCATCACCTCTATCTCCCAATGACACAAACGCAACTGATGATGCTGAATCTCCAGGATACTTGACACTGAGAGGAGGAGAGACAGGCGACCCCAATGGACTTGTGATGGTTGTTCAAATCACTGTGGATGATCTTAATGTCATCAAAGCTATGGAGGACCTCCTGGTTAGCGCTGACACCTCCTACATCAGTATCTCATCAGATTTTATCTCTGATATGAATGGAAACAGCGTTGAAGAAGTGCCTCTTGAGAACCCTCTGCGAGCAGACTTCTTCTACAACGACACGACACGCCCAGTGCTCACCAGCTTCTCTCTAGACATGGACGCGGCTACACTTCTTCTCACATTCCCTGAGACTGTGGATGCAAGTGTGCTCATGTGTTCGGGGATCTCTCTACAGAAGGGTCGATATGTGATGTCCAGCAGTGATGTGCTGACGTTGATGACATGCGGGCAGATGGCAGATGCAGACGACAACGTCACCGTGCTGGTCGAAATCACACCCGATGATTTGAATGAGCTGAAGAGGTTGGGAATTGGTTTGTCAGCCAACACCACATGGCTGGTCCTGGACAACACCACCATTGTTGACATGTTTGACTTGCTCGTTGTTCCCATCACTAACGGTTACGCACTTGGAGTAGATGGGTACATTCCAGACATGACCCCACCCACTCTCCTCAACTACACCCTCGACCTCAACAGCTCCAAGTTAATTCTATCCTTTTCAGAAACTGTTTCAGTCGACGAGTTCAACGTGACAGCCCTCACACTACAGGACACACAGCGTGGGGGGAATCCCCTCAGCCACTTTACACTCACTGAAAGCAGTCGACCGATCTCCAGCTCTCCCTATCACATCCTGGAGGTGAAGATTGGAGAGAGTGATTTTAACGAAATCCAGAGAATGTCTGAGCTTGCCTATGCCTACTCCTCGACCTATCTCAGCCTCACTTCCGACCTTGTGCGAGATGTCTTTGGGAATCAGATTGTTCCCATCAACACAACATCTTCCCGAGCCCCACTCAGCTACATCCCCGACGGTGTTCCTCCTGTTCTGTTTGGCTTTGATCTCGACTTGGACAACCAAACAATGACTCTGTATTTCACGGAAACAGTCAACGCATCTTCACTGGATGTGACGCAGCTCACCCTTCATGGAGGTCCCAACATTATGTCTGATTCGTACACACTTCATGACAGCCTGTCAGTCAGCATGGACGACACAGTCATCATCATAGACCTCGGCACAGATGACTTCAATGAGATTAAGACCTTGACTGGACTGGCCACCGGCGAGAACGACACTTTCTTGTCTTGGGAGAGAGATCTCATTGAGGACATGAGCGGTAACAAGGTTGTGGAGAGATTAACCAAGGATGCTTTGCCAGTGATGGAGTATGTGAAGGATCAGACTTCTCCTCGACTGATGTTCTTTGACCTTGACATGAACGGTGTCACTCTGACCCTGTACTTCAGTGAGACAGTTAACGTGAGCTCCATCAACTTCACTGCCATCACACTTCAAGCCCTTGGCACTCCCCCCTCCCCACACTACACCCTCACCACCGGTGAAACCGTTGGCAACAACAGTCCAGTGGTCATAGTGTCCATTCAGCGTGTGGATGAGGATGAGATTAAGAAGATGACTCTTCTCGCAACTAACAGATCAGACACTTTCATCTCCATCACTTCCTCACTGATCGAAGACATGGATGGAAATGAGATTGAGCCAGTTTTGAGGTTGGGGGCAAAACTAGTGCGCACCTACACGGCCGACTCCACTCCACCAGATCTGGTGTTCTTTGATCTGGACCTTAACACCAATGTGCTCTATTTAGAGTTCTCTGAGACCGTGGAGGCATTGTCCTTGGAGATTCCCAGTCTGACTTTACAGAATGTGGAGGATGTTGAGAATGGAAGTGTGTCCCACACCCTCACCGACAGTAGAGTACTTCCAGAAGATTCCCCAGTTCTAGAGATATCCCTCAGCCGGTTTGACCGAGACACCATCCGCCGACTGACACAGCTTGCTGTCGACAACACCACCAGTTTCATCTCCATCTTGGAGGGAACTGTTCTGGACATGCGGGGGCTGCCCCTCAACCCAGTCTACAACACATCTGCACTCCTGATCAGGAGCTATGTCCCTGACCAGGTACGACCGAGCTTTGAGAACTTCACACTGAACCTAACAACAGAAATCCTCACCCTCTCCTTCTCGGAAACGGTCGACATTTCAACTGTTGATGCCACTGACATCACACTCTCTGATGGGATTGATGTCAACTTCACATTGACTGGAGGAATTGTTGTGAATTCCGATCATTCTCACATCATTAGGGTCCGGTTGACTACTCCGGACCTCAACACCATCAAGAACGATTCCTCTCTTGCCGTCAATTTGGCATCAACTTTCATTACCTTTTCAGAGAATCTTTTGAAGGACATGAGCAATAACTCAGTCTTCCCCCTAGAGGCCCCAACTCAAGCTTCAGTCTATTTCCCAGACCTGGTGTCTCCGGCTTTGGTTGGCTTTGACCTGGATCTTACCAGAAACATTCTTGTTCTCACCTTCACTGAAACTGTCAATACTGACTCACTTGATGTCTCGCAGATCACCCTGCTGTCATCACCTAGCAATCTTTCAGAGGTTGAGAACCACACCCTCACAACACGCCCCCCACCTGGCTCCTATTCCATCAGCACCAATGGCACAGATGTTGTCGTACAATTGGGCATTGATGACCTCAACCGCATCAAAGAACTGGGAGTCCTCGCCACATCAAATGAAACCACCTTCATCAGCTTCTCCATGCTGGCGATTCAGGACATGAATGACAACTATGTGAGTGAGGTGAATACAACTTCCCCTGTTCCTGTGTCCATGTACATTGAGGATACAATATCTCCTCAACTTCTTTCCTTCATCCTTGACCTGGAAGAGGCAGCCATTTATCTGTTCTTTGACGAAACTGTCAATGTGGACTCTCTCTCTGAAATGGGTCTTGCACTTCAAAGTGACAACAGTTCTGCTCCACACTCTCTTCCCATCACATCAAGCTCAACGTCCCCCAACAGCACAAATGTCACCGTCACCATCACACCCTACGAGTTGAACCTGCTGAAGAGTAACAAGGAACTGGGGAAATCCCCTAATAACACTTATGTAACCATAACTACCACGTACATCAGTGACATGAATGGTAGACCAGTGCAGAACATACCCTCTACGGCAGCTCTGCAGGCAACCAGTGTCTACCAGGATGTGACTTCACCCACTCTGGAGGACTTCGATTTTGATCTGAATCGTGGGACAATCACTCTAACGTTTTCTGAATCTGTGGACGTGTCATCTTTGGATCCAGTGGAAATGACCGTGTCTTCCTCAATGTCGAGTCACACGCTGACCGGACTGGACCAGCCACCCACTTACAATCGTCAACAGACTGTTGTCATGGTAACCCTTCTCAACAGTGACCTGAATGTCATCAAGTCTTACCCAGACCTTGCTACATCAGTGTCCAACACCATCCTTCAGCTTTCCTCTGGTTTTATCAGGGATAACTGTGGCAATGAAATTGTCCCCACAAACAACACCGTTGCTGGCATGTTCACCAACGACACAACCTGCCCCGAACTCAAGAGCTACAACCACACCTACGATCAGGACAACGGGACACTTTGCCTCTGCTTCACTGAAACTGTGAATGCGTCCACGTTTGATGTGTCCTCAATCACACTTTCCAGCAGTTCACAAAACTACACTCTCACTGCTGGAATCATCTTGTCCAATGACTCTCATGTGATTTGCGTCGAGTTGAGTGAACGAGACCAGAACGAACTGAAGCACCTTCCTGATCTGGCGACGCCCCTTGTGGTGACCAATGTGGAGATGGAAGTCGGAGGTGTGATGGATATGGCAGAGAATGACTACTGCAACGACACAAACCCACAGCAAGTGGAGATCAGCGAGGACGTGGTACCTCCATACATCATCAGCTATTGCCTGGACATGAACACATGTATCCTGACCCTCACATTCAGCGAACCTATAATAACTGACAGAATGAAAATTGGATTTGACTCAACTGGTATCAGCTTCACTACCCCTCCCCCCTCACCTCAGGAAGTGGTCCTGTTGATGAGAGGTTTTGTTTCTGTTCATGAAGATCTCAACATCATCAATGTCAACTTGACTGAGGATGATTGTAACCAGCTGAAGAGCATGTCAAATATCGCCACCTCAGTTGGGGATACCTTCATTGCTGTGTCAAGTGAAGCTGCTACAGACTTTGCTGGAAACCCTCTTGTCAACATTTCTACCAACAATTCGCTCATGGCTGACAGTTTTAAAAATGATACAACCCAACCCATGTTAACATCTATCGACTTTAACTTGGACACAGGTGATTTGATGTTTGATTTCTCAGAGTATGTGAATGTTTCCTCCTTCGATCCATCTTCGCTTAGACTTGTAAACAGAACTGTCATCAAAGAATCCACATATGTGTTGACAGGTGGAGAATTGGAAGCACTGGGACTGACCTCACTGATCCTGCACCTCTCGGATGAGGACCTCAACGCCATCAAAGCCATCACAAACCTTGCCACCACGATGCAGGACACTTACATCGCCATCCAGTCCACTCTTGTGATGGATGCCTTTGACCTACCGGTCGAGGAGATTGATATCGCTAATGCCAAGAAAGTAAGAAGACTGACAATGGACACTACCAGTCCTAAGCTTGTAACCTTTTCTCTCAACCTCACCACTGAAGTTCTATCATTGACGTTTGATGAAACTGTTGATACCAACTCATTGGTGTACTCCAGATTCCAACTTCAAACTGATGTATTGGGAATGGGATCCGATCCGGTAACATTGAGACCAGGTATGGTGTTTAGTGAAGAATACAGTACAGTTGTTGACATCCTCTTGCCTCAAGAGAACCTCCACGACATCAAGAGAAACACCTTCCTAGCAACCAGCCCTAACAACACATGTCTATCCGTCCAGATGGAAGCCATAGCAGACATAACCCACCCCCTCAGCCCCAACTATATACAAGCTGATGCACTTTGCACTGAGGACTTCGGCGAAGACCTTGTGCGACCACAGCTTCACAGCTTCCTTGTCAACATCAATGACTCGATGGTCATTTTGTCTTTCGATGAACCAGTCAATGAATCAACGTTTGATGTCACGCAGATCACCTTCTTGACCAGTCCTGTTGCTACTGAGGAAGATCAGCAGCACACACTCACTGGAGGTAACTTCACAACGGATGATCTCCTGGTGTACACCGTTACCATCACTGAAGATGATCTCAATGAGATCAAGAGGAAATCCCTGTTATTACGATCCAGTGACTCCACCTACATCCGCATCACATCAGATCTAGTCCAAGACATGAACGGTAACAGAATCATCCCTGTATCCGCAATGAGAGGAGAGTTTATGGACGATGGAAATAGGCCAGTTCTGGAGAGCTTTGATATGGACATGAATACAGGTACACTAACCCTGTACTTCTCTGAGACTGTCAACGCCACCTCTGTTCATGTGGGCGGGATAACACTTCAGAGAATGAGATCTTCAACACCTGGTTCCAGTCACAGACTGACCAATGCAACTGTTCTCAACACAGACAACTTTCCCACAGTCACTCTACTGCTGAGCAATGATGATCTTAATGTGCTTAAAACTCGGGAGATTGGCCTCACAAACTCTACCCTCTACATCGCCATTGACAACACAACCATTGTGGATATTGTCAGAGAGTCGGTAGTGCCTCGTGTTGATGGACTCATGACTCTACCAGTGGACATGTACACCCCAGACACAACACCGCCAGACCTGGTTGGGTTCTCCCTCGATCTCACAAGGGAAACCATCACTTTGTCTTTCAACGAAACTGTTGATGCCGCATTGATAGATTTTGATCAAATTACCATCACTGATGGATCCAACAGTTCCGATTCTGATCTCTTCTACACTTTAACAGATGGAATGGTAATCCCCATTGATGCCGATCTTCCTGAAATATCCTTCAAACTCATGACTGAGGACCTCAACGAACTGAAGAAGAGAGAATCACTCGCAACCAGCAGTGCTAACACCCATCTCTCCATCACTGAGTACAGTGTGACTGATGTCTTTGGTAACAGAGTTGTACCTGACTTAGTTGGACCTGGTTTGTTCACTCAGGACACCATTTCTCCCCGGTTTGTAGGGTTCCAACTGGACATGGATTCGGGCATGTTCACTCTCTCCTTTAGCGAAACTGTAAACTCAACAAGTTTGAACACTGCGTCACTGACACTCTCCAATGGCAACAGCACCTTACCTCCTGAAAGCTACACCCTCGCCTTACCCTACATTGATGTCACAAGCCCTTCAGATGTCTTTAACTTCACCATGAACAATGACGATGTCAACGAAATCAAACTCTTGACCATGTTAGCCGTTAGCGAAGGCACAACATACCTCACGATTGATGCTGGAGGAATCCTCGATCAGAACGACAACCCCCTGACATTGATTGACACTCTGCTTGTTGACGTAGATGGACACATTCCTGATGACACGGCCCCTGTTCTCCTGAACTTCACTATTGACATGAACTCAGGTATTCTTACACTCAACTTCGATGAGCCGATCGAGAGCACTAGCGTCGATCCTCCCCTCTTTGCACTGAGGCACAATGCCACCATTCCTGCCAACTACGACACTGAAACACAGCACGAACTCACAGGAGGACAGAGATCAGCTGATGATTCCACACAAATTACGATTGAATTCTCAGAAGATGATTTGAATGTCATCAAGCGCAAGCAAGTGTGTACGAGGACTCTCAGAGAGAGGGATTGCTACCTGGTGTATGTGACAGGGGCAGTGCAGGACATGAAGGGCATTGATATCCAGGGATGCCGCAGCCTCACGCCCACCCCCATCGTCTGACAACTTTGAACATCTTTTCTGTCTGTTTTCAACTTATAACTTTGTTTGTCAGTTCACTAACTGTTTGGAATAAACAACTCACAGTTTCCAAACTTGTTTACATGTAAACAAGCCCTGTTTATCAACATCAGAAACTGTTTATCTTAGAACATTGTGCCACACTGCATCGTAACATTCACATAGATCTTTATAAATTTTGTACTATATGCTAAGCTATTGAGTAATATAAATTTGTTATGTATCTGTTCATGTGTAATCGAAAGCTCTTGATCCAAGAGATAGGGAGGCCTAGGGGGTGGATAGATGACAATAAATAATAATTATTACTTTATTTACATGATACTGTGTGTGTGCGTGTGCGCACGTGTGTGTGTGTGTGTGTATGTGTGTGTGTGTGCGTGTGTGTGTGCACGCGTGCAAGGGTGTGGATTAGTCTCACAAGTGAACCAGACCCTATATACTTGTCCCATATGCACATACAGGCCATGGTCTGGCTATGCACGAGCTTGAGACTATGTGTGTGTGTGGGTGAGTGCTTGCAATAGTACACGTGTCTCTCTGTGTGCTCGAGGAACTTCACTGGATGCTATAAGAATTATAGTCTGGGTCTATCCATTGATGTAATCCCGTGCATGTTTGTATTATTATGATGGAATCTGCCTAACTGGATAAAATATCCAATAGTATATTTTAACCGGCCCCGGGGGTGGGGGTAGAATTCCCGTGACACTTACCATTACGTCAGAGATCTAGCTCAACACGTGCCCATGCGTGATATAATATCGATTGTGGAGCGAATTTAAACGAAAGTTACTTTTTGGATGTATCTATATAGCTATAGTTTACTGGAGCTAGTGGCACCCCTAAAGTCTACATCTGAACCTCAAGCTGAACACACGATCTGAAACAGCACAGAGCCTGAGTCACAGAGGTTTGTCTGGTGCACGTGGGCATGGCGGGAAATGTCAATCGGGATCAAGTTCTGTTGTCGTTGCAGCATCTTACGAAGCAATTGGGTGGAGTTTTGGCCGCCCTGAAAGATCATCTCGGTCGATCATTGCAATACATTGAAGGAATTTGTACACGCGGACTTCGAAGGAAAACATCGTTTGAAAGTTGCTTTGGCGTACAGCGAGTGTTTTAGGTCTTTGTCGGCAAACGGCCGCTCTGAAATCGACGACTTAGTCAGCAAGTACAGTCGAGAGGAAGAGGTTAGGGACACTTACGAAGAACTCGTCTCTCGAGAAGAGGAATGGAATCGTTTCATCCAGGCAATTGGGACCAAATACTCCGATGAATTTGCAAGAAGTATGACTGATGACGCAGCAGCTACCAAGCGCCTGACTGATTCCCAACTTTCTTGGAACTTTGTAGACTTCCAAACCAAAAAATACATTGCATTTAAGGACAATATCAGGAGCAATCAATACACTTTGTTTGCCTTCTTCCGGCAAACTGGATGACCCTTGTGAGCTGTTCATTTGCGCTTGCTGGAGGAAAGCCAAGAGGAATTCCAGCGGCTTGGTTGTAAGGTGGTGGCCGTCCACTACTACACTGGAGAGAACTTGGAAAAGTGGAGGGCTTACACACAATGCAGGCATCAGCTAATTGCAGACCCAGGACGGCAGCTCCACAAACTGTTTGGACTGAAATATGCCAAGCCCGAGCAGACACAGTGGAACATAGCAGCAATCCAGGGGTATACCCGGATGTACATGGAGACTGGCGATCCTACTCCCCTTATAGAAGTTGAACCCGGGGACATCTTCTACCTTGGAGGTGATGTTGTGGTGGGCTATGATGGGTCTGTTGTTTATGCTTTCCACAGCAAGTCTCCTCCTGATAGGCCTTTTGTGGACGACATTTTGGCAGCAATTGAAGAAGACAAAAAGAAAGCAGCTCTAGTTAGAAGCAAATTATAATAGTTATTTTTTCATATACTTCGTGTTCATAAGCCACTCATGATGTTTGTGTTGGAAGCACACAGTGTCAACACAGACAGATGTTTGTGGGTTACTGAGTGAAGCTGTCTAGCCAGGTACTGTAGTGTTTAGATGTATAGTTTATTGGAAATCACATTAAACATTTGGTATAGCACTTTCTCATTCAGGATTATATAGAAGACAAACGTGGCCAGAATCACTGGCTCTGAGCATGCATGTATAGTCACGGCATCCATGGTCACGCTTGGTTTATCTTAAAATATTATATTTATCTGAAACTCAGTTGTGAATCACCGTCACTATGCACTGTGTACAATCTACCCTGATTTATCCACCACCTAGTTTATCCGACCAACCCAAGTGGTTTGTAGTATCTATATGATCCGACGCATCTTATGGGGAACAAATGTGGTCGGATACACGAGGGGCCAACTATATTATTTTCAAAATTAGAATCTTCTGGTTCAAAGGTCACGTGAGTGATTGCGATGCACGTGATCAATAACATGATTGCCGAGATGATTGCATCATCTGGTGAACAATGTCTGCTGACAAACGGGACCGCGCACATGTATTCCACCAAATGCAGCATCTTACGAAGCAGCTGAACCAGATTCTGGCGGCTCTAAGAGAATGCCTGAGAAATTCTGATAATTTCAAGAGCTTTCTGGACGTGGACTTCAAAGAAAGGCACAGATACAGAGCCACCTTGGCTTACAGCGAATGTTTCTCTTCCTTGGCAGTGTGTAGCCGCTCTGAGATGGACGATATTGTCGGTCAGTACTGGCGCAATGAGGATGTCAGAGACGTTTACGAAGAGCTTGTTTCACGAGAAGAAGAGTGGAACGAGTTCGTCCGTGAAATTGAAGTCAAATTCCATGATGAAATATTGCGGAGTAGCAACACTGAAGCGCCAAAAGTCCTGACTGATTCGCAACTTGCCTTGGAGGTAGTGGACGTTGAAACCAAAAGTTCCATAGCATTGAAGGATGTCATTGGGAGCAGCAGGTATACTTTGCTGGCCTTCTTCAGGCAAACTGGATGACAACCGTGAGTAAGACACATTCGTGCACTGGAAAGGCGTCAAGAAGATTTACATCGGCTTGAGTGTAGGGTGGTGGCTGTCCATTACTACAGCATGGAGAATTTGGAAAAGTGGAAGAGCTACACAAACTGCCAGTATCAGTTGGTTTCAGACCCAGAACGTCGACTCTACAACCTGTTTGGAATGGGGTTTACTCAAGTGTATTCCACTCAATGGGCCATCAAGGTAACACATCTCTACGCTGCCGAATACATAGTGACCGGAGACCCTGTTCCTCTCTTAGAGACAGAACCGGGAGATACCTTCTGCGTTGGTGGTGATGTCGTTGTAGATAGGAGAGGCCGTGTAGTGTATTCTTTCATTAGTCCCACTCCTCCTGATAGACCTTCGGTTGGCGATGTGCTTGCATGTGTTGCAAATCACAAAGCAACGATGACATAAACCTAGTCAGTTGTGCCTATTATTGTGTTCTGATGTTTTAGTGTAAAATATTAAACTCCTCTTCAGTGATATGTTTCATTTCTTATGCTGAATTGTGTGCTAGGTATCTAACATTGTACCCGTATTTTAATGCCACGTTGTTCCATTTTTGTATATTACTTCCTGTACCTACTTCCGGTGCAACCTTCCTACTTCCTGTGCCTGTTTATTATGTTACGTACTGTGTGAGATTTACATGCATGTACTTCCTGCCCACTATACTGCACATTGATGATGTCTGTGTTGGAAACACACAGTGTCAGTACAGACTGATGTGATTGTGAAAGCTGGCAAAGTGCGCTCCGATTTTGTGTACTGCAATTCAATGAGCCCCAATTGCGGTTGAACCTGTCTATGAAAAACCAATCAAGGGCCTGTGACTAGTGTTCTGTAGGTATAGAGGAGATCCTGGGGGGTTTCGCCAGTCACATCAAGATCAACCCTAACAGATTACTCCTACCGGCCCTGGTCACCAAGGTAGATGCATGAATTCTACTAAATCGAATTGATTTTTTTGCTTGGCTTCTAGGTGTTGGCTCCCTTCCATCAATGGTTACATACAAACATAACATTGTAGGGTTTCCATGTCTGTGGCCTTCCGACACAGATAGTTCCTCCTGGCCAGTCCATGACGTATGTCTTTCTGATTGATAATATTGACTGTTGTTGCGGGCCTCTCTCTAGCTTAGCTTGCAGACTGTCACTGTGCATGGATCAGTACTGGCTGCATGTGCATGCTTAGAGGATTGGTGTATATAGACCTGTTGTAGTAACTCTGGCCTTGGAATTTTTGGTATGGCGTGGGTGCTCCTCAAATACAAACTCCTATCATCGGGGTACTGGGGTTGGAGGTTGGTTACGGTTTAGTATTGGTAAATGCGCATGCCCATTTGGAACAAATTTACTGGTTGGACCAGATTTATAGTAATAGGCCTACTTACAAGTTTCAGCGTAGGGACAGCTGGAGTTATGATATTTGAGGCTGGGGGTTTAGCTAGTCTGGCCTGCTACGACCATTCCACGTAAGTTGCAGCAGGCCAGACTAGAGTTTAGCAGCCATGCATTGTAGGGGGACACACGTTAGTATTCAAATCGAGGAATACAATGTGATACAAAAGAAAGCCTCGTACACAGGGTTAACCCCACAGTGTAGTGCAAGGCTTGGTATTAGCCAAAGAGCACTACAGGGCCCTGGCAAGGCTAGAAGGAAACGGTGTCCTCATTACAAAACTGGTAAACAAAGGGGTGAACAGCAGTAACTGTTGCAAAATTCCTGTAAGGGTTCTCCACTGCTGTCACCATCTTCAACGCTTCTGAAGTGCTCATTACACTGCTCCTTCTATTGGAATTCACTCTTCTTATTCATAGGTTGTGTCAACTCTTTTTCCTCACAATTCTTCTCCGTATCTTCACAGGTCCCACGTGGTGGTAGTTATTTAGTTCCTTCACTGGAAAGTCATTATATTAATTAAAATTTCATTAATTGAATCGAATGCACAATTATTTTTTAGTCTAGCAATGGAAATCCTGGACCACTTGAATCCAGTCATGGTATATAGCCGGTGTTATGGTGGGTTTTTTTTTTTTTTCAAATAGGTGCAAACATGGTGTTGCAATGGATAAGCCTAGCTCTGGGCACGATGCACGTGAATTAATGATTAATTGAATTAGAATTCTAAATTGTCAATGAATATAATATGCATTGGTACCCACTTCTCTTGATATTCTAGGTAGCTCCATAGATACTCAAACCCCAGCTCCAAGTCTAGTTTTAGTACTTCTTTGGGGTCCACAAGAAGTGGTTCTTTGAAACTTTCCTAAGCTGACAGATCTGGTCTGTCGGGAGCGAGACTATAATAACGCGTCAACGCTTGTGCGGTATACTCAACCCAGCTGTGGCATTTCGCGAGGTGCATGGAATGATGGAATCGACGCTCACTTCCTCGAATGCCTTGCCGCCGGCGTCTACGGTAGCAAAGCACCTTGCGGGTCTTGCTCGAAAAACAGAATGTGTTCTCGAGACCTTGAAAAGCAAGTTGTCTAGTGCTGAAGACGTCTACAAGTTCTTCCAAGAAGAACACAAAACTAAGGATCGGCTTGGAGCCACCAAAGACCGAGGGGACACTTTCACCGCCCTTTCTGTCACCAGCATGAAGGAACTTGAAGAATTGGTGGAGAAGTACAAAGAAAACGACAGTGTTCAGCGAGCCTTTGAAGAGTTGCAAGAAGTAGATAGAAAGTGGGACATCTTTGTGGAAGAGCTAGAAGCTAGACTTGAGGCAATACACCCACATCATGCCCGCGGATATGAGTACCTCAATGTTGGTAAACACGTAAGTGAGCAACAGAAGCAAATGTTGCTTACTAACTATTCATCACAGCAGAAGAATACCTTGGGAGAACTCATTTCTTGTTCACAGTACACACTTCTGTCCTTCTTTCTCATGACTGGATGATATAGGTGAGGGATGCACATCCGCTCGCTGGAGGAAAGCCAAGAGGAATTCCAGCGGCTTGGTTGTAAGGTGGTGGCCGTCCACTACTACACTGGAGAGAATTTGGAAGAGTGGAGGGAGTGTACACAGTGCAAGCATCAGCTGATTACAGACCCAGGACGGCAGCTCCACAAACTGTTTGGATTGGGACGAACAAAAGTCACCATGTCAAAATGGGCTATAAAGCATTTGAATTTCTATGCCACTGCCCATGCCCAGGGAGAGAAGATCTATGCAGATTTTGAACTAGGAGACTCCTTTCAACTGGGAGGTGACGTGATCGTTGACAGCAAAGGAAAGGTAGTGTTCAACTATCGAAGCAAGTATCCTCCAGATAGGGTGTCTGTAAAGGATCTGCTATCAGCTCTCGAGCAGGAAAAAGATGCCTGTCTAGCTTAACAGCTGCAGTAGACACAGACATAGGTGTAGATGTGTGTAGCAATCATGAAGTCTGATTCTCAAACACAGGTGGCTGTGAAGGATCAGACTGAGTAATCTTACGTGCTAATATTGCAAACTACACAATGTCTGAATCAGTAATTTTGTGATTAAAGTCTTTCTGAATTGCGAGCGATAAAATAAGTGGCGCTGTGTGCACGTGGGGAAATTTTAGGGGCTAGTATCACGTGGCTGAGCTACATAAAATGGCTGCGGGACTACACAGTGACTGTACTAATGAGGAAGATGACGTGTTCTTGACTGAGAGTAGGCTCAGCGCAACCCGTGCTAGTACATCGAAACACGTCAGCGCATTTCAAAGGTACATATACTCATAAATTGAGGTTCTATTCAAGTTCCAACTCAGAATGTTTTGCTCATTTTGCAAACCGTTTTGTACCGTCCTGTAGTCATAGGTCTATGTTGCGTTTCATCCGATGTTTAGGTTATCGACAGAAAGAAATGATCTGACCAAATTCGACCCTCTTTCTTTTGTCGAGTGAGTTACTGTACGCTAGCGTAAATGAGACCATAGATAATATGGTTTGTATTATCTATGACTAGACTCTGTCACTCCATCTCCAGTGAAAGATAAAAAAATTCACCGTATAAAGTATAACCCCTCTACAAAGGACTCAGCTTGAGGTCCCAAAATGTTTTCTCCCTATAGTTCCAGTACATTTTCAACCTCCCAAAGAGGACTAGCTCCTTAGATACAAAAGGACAAAAGAGGCTGTCCCAAAGTGTCCTTCATGTGGGGGGATCCCACTGTATTCAACCATAGAGTTTCCGATGGTAGAAACCAATAGTGTGTACCACTATATCTGCTGGAGCTATGAGTGAACCGAACAATAGTGAACACTGTACTTTAGTGTGTATCCTGCATTCTTCCAGGGCAAGGGAGATTGCCGACAATTTGCATGAGTGGATTGCAGTGTTGTCAGGACCACCTGAAACGGTTTATGAAGGAGGAAAATTCATTATGTCTTTGTCTTTTACCAAGGACTATCCCAACCAGGCTCCAACTGTGTTGTTTCAAACCAGAATATATCACTGCAATTTTAATGCACAAGTACTGTGTGTGTGTGTGTGTGTGTGTGTGTGTGTGTGTGTGTGTGTGTGTGTGTGTGTGTACATGTGTGTGTGTGTGTGTGTGTACATATGTGTGTGTGTGTGTGTGTGTGTGTGTGCGTGCGGGTGTGCGGTGTGTGTGTGTGTGTGTGTGTGTGTGTGTGTGTGTGTGTGTGTGTGTGTGTGTGTGTGTGTGTGCTTGACTCTATGTTTGTGTGTATGTGGTATAGCATTTTGTGTATGTCTTTTGGTGAATATTTACACTTTGTATAGGCGTTCCAATTCGTGTGACCTAAGTTACTGGTAGCCAGTTGTGCATTCTTAATTAATTACACAATCCTTTTGAAATAGGGTAAAGACAAATTGCTGTCTCATTTTCCCAGACAGCAACACCATATTGCTATTCTCTTCTTTAGGGTAAAATATATCTTGAAATTCTCAAGAATTGGATAAGTGATTATAGCATTAGAGACATTTTGAAGTCAGTGTATGCACTTCTCAAGAACTGCGACCCCTTTCATCCGCTGGTGGAGAAGATAGCAAAACAGTACTTGTGTGAACGTGCACTACATGATTCAGTGGCCAGAGAGTGGACAAGTCGATTTGCTCAGTAGTAGCCATGTGGATCATGTATTGTTTATTGTATACATACAAGTCTAGTCTAGCCTGTGTATATATGTTGTACATATCTCATATAAGATAAACCAATATATATATAGTTTTATCTAATTTCTTCGGTCATTATCTTATTTCGTAGACTTTGTTTTTATCACTGATATTAATGTACATGTGGAGAACCACAGTAATGCAATATTGTCAGAAGCTAATCATAATCTTTGAAACAGTTCGCTTGTCTGATACAGAAATCGTTCCTCTGTAGTCAGTTTGTATATTAATAATGTATTGCGCAATTCCTTCGGTTTCTATGGCAACTTGATGACGAAAATGTCCGCTGTAGAGACTATCCAGGGAAGAAAAATTGCTAGATTCGGTGTTGAAGCCCCTCAAGCTTTAGTGTGGAAGGGATGGGAGCCTGGAAGGGAATACACAAAGTCTTTGATTTTGAAGAACGTTCAGTTTAAAACGCAAAAATTGAAATACAGGTGATCAATCAGGGTTACCTTATAATCAGTGTTCTTGTTTTATATCATTTTATATCGAGATAATAATTACACAATCCTCACGATCCTTTTATTACTTGTAATAAATGTCATTCCTAGCATGTATTATCTGCATCGATCCTGTCCACTTCCTGAGAGCATTCTCAATCCTGTATCTGTTTCGCACGCTAGCAAGTGATTGTTGCCCTTTGCAGAGGGTGATTCGGGTCTGCTTTATGCGTCTTTCCTTCTCTCCTGTGTTCAGGTTACCCTCGCACTCTTTCTCCACGGAATATCCACAGACTATTGTTCTCAGCGCAGGTACAAGCTACACTTTGCCCATCACGTTTAGGCCTTTGGAGAAGGTTGGTTACTGCATAATGGAGACAGTGTGTGTGTGTGTGTGTGTGTGTGTGTGTGTGTGTGTGTGTGTGTGTGTGTGTGTGTGTGTGTGTGTGTGTGTGTGTGTGTGTGTGTGTGTGTGTGTGTGTGTGTGTGTGTGTGTGATTGTGTGTGGTTGCTGAAGGCATTGTCATGTCACTTTGTGTGCCTTGTTTATCACTGTCTCTCTGACTGCATTGCAGAAGGAGTATGATGAGTGCATTGAGTTCCAAACGGCTGTAAGTCACTGTCTGTCGGTCTGTTCTATTATCTCCCCCTCTGTCCACCTGTTCTATCATCTCCCTGTGTCCACCTGTTCTATCATCTCCCTCCGTCCACCTGTTCTATCATCTCCCTCCGTCCACCTGTTCTATCATCTCCCTTCGTCCACCTGTTCTATCATTTCCCTCCGTCCATCTGTTCTATCATCTCCCTCCGTCCACCTGTTCTATCATCTCCCTCCGTCCACCTGTTCTATCATCTCCCTCCGTCCACCTGTTCTATCATCTCCCTCTGTCCACCTGTTCTATCATTTCCCTCCGTCCATCTGTTCTATCATCTCCCTCTGTCCACCTGTTCTATTATCTCCCCCTCTGTCCACCTGTTCTATCATCTCCCTGTGTCCACCTGTTCTATCATCTCCCTCCGTCCACCTGTTCTATCATCTCCCTCTGTTCACCTGTTCTATCATTTCCCTCCATCCATCTGTTCTATCATCTCCCTCTGTCCACCTGTTCTATCATCTCCCTCTGTCCACCTGTTCTATCATCTCCCTCTGTCCACCTGTTCTATCATCTCCCTCTGTCCACCTGTTCTATCATCTCCCTCTGTCCACCTGTTCTGTCTACCCCTTCTTCTCTCTTCAGGGTCAGTCATTTGCAGTTCCATTCAAAGCTCAGCTCCCAGCTCCCAACCTCTCTCTACCAGAGTCTGTGACTTTTGGAATGTGTGGAGTGAAGGATTTGCTGGTTGTCAAGCTCAGCATGACCAACACGGGGTATGCTTAGTCTCACATAGCCAGACCCTTTCTTGTTTTCTTCACATATTTAAACAGAGGTGAAGAAAATGGGAGAGGGTCTGGCTACGCAAGACTAGGATATGACCAGGATGCCCTCATAACCCACATTTTTGGATATATGTACATACGTATGTATGTACGGCTGCACATACATCTGTACATATGTCTGTACATGCATACGTACATAAGTTTTGTTGTTGTTACTGATCTGGTTGCATAACTGTGTACATAATAATAACGTAAACTTGTACATATTATGTACTTACATTATACATATTATATGGGAGTATATACAGTACAAATGTAAAGTTTGATAAAGCGTATGTTTGTCTGACTCAGAATGTGGTAAATGCTGTGTGTATTTCACTTGAATAGAATGCACATCACGTCTTCATACTTATACGTGTATTGAACTGCGACAACTGACCATTTCTCGGTACATGTTATGTCTAACCACACTTGCAGTGACACTCCTGCTGAGTTCCACTGGGACGTGCCAGCTCCGTTTGAGGTCCAGCCCTCCTCAGGGACTCTGGACATGAAGGAGACCTGCCAACTTAGTGCCATCTTCTCACCAAATGTAAGCCTGTCCCTGTATACCTCAGCCTACCACACCAACCAAGTACACACATTAGCCTACCTCACCAGCCAACACACATTAGCCTACCACACCAACCAAGTACACACATTAGCCTACCTCACCAACCAAGTGCACACATTAGCCTACCTCACCAACCAAGTGCACACATTAGCCTACCTCACCAACCAACACATGCATTAGCCTACCACACCAACCAAGTGCACACATTAGCCTACCTCACCAACCAAGTGCACACATTAGCCTACCTCACCAACCAACACATGCATTAGCCTACCACACCAACCAAGTACACACATTAGCCTACCACACCAACCAAGTACACACATTAGCCTACCGCACCAACCAACCACACACATTAGCCCACCACACCAACCAACTACGTACGTATGTACATACGTACATTAGCTCACCACACCAACCAACTACGTACGTATGTACATACGTACATTAGCCCACCACACCAACCAACTACGTACGTATGTACATACGTACGTATATTAGCTCACCACAGTACATACGTATGAACATACTGTTCATCTATGCATCCATACACATGTACGTACGTACATGCATAATATGTACTTGTGCTATCAGCTGCCACACATGCACTAGAATGGAGTATCCCCTTCACACGTGTGACCACTGATGTGTGCCGCAGGTTGCTCATGCATATGAGGTGAAGGCTGTGTGCCGATACGGCCACAAGAACCAGTTTGTGAAGTCAGTCAAGTTAGAGGGAGTTGGTGAGTGTACTTGTGATGATGGGTGGGTCATTGTGTGCTTGTGATGACGGGTCAGTGAGCGTGTGCTTGAGTGGTGAGAGTTGGTGAGTGTGTGCTTGAGTGGAAGGAGTTGGTGAGTACGTGCTTGAGTGGAGTGGGTTGTGTGTGCTTCTGATGTTGTTTCTTCATTTGCTTCTCTATTTACATATTATTTTCCTGTTCCACTCATTTCCTGCATACTTTTTCACTTTTCACTTCCTTTGCTCGCACCCACAGGCAAGTATCCCTGTTTAAAAGCAGAGCTTGTTTTGAAGAAGACCAAGAAGACTGCCCCCTCCCCAGCCTCTGTTTCCGGTGGATGTCCCTCAGAACTGTTAGTTAACTTTAATGATGTCCCAGTTGCTGACAAACACGAGTCGAACATTGACAT
>CAUJGJ010000242.1:4388358-4398358 GCA_963170055.1 Halisarca cf. caerulea | reverse complement strand
GCTTTGTATACTGTGCCTGTGTGTACCTGTGGGCTTTATATACTGTGCCTGTGTGAACCTGTGGGCTTTGTATACTGTGCCTGTGTGCACCTGTGGGCTTTGTATACTGTGCCTGTGTGCACCTGTGGGCTTTATATACTGTGCCTGTGTGTACATATGGGCTTTGTATACTGTGCCTGTGTGTACCTGTGGGCTTTATGTATATACTGTGCCTGTGTGTACCTATGGGCTTTGTATACTGTGCCTGTGTGCACCTGTGGGCTTTATATACTGTGCCTGTGTGCACCTGTGGGCTTTATATACTGTGCCTGTGTGTACCTGTGGGCTTTATATACTGTGCATGTGTGTACCTGTGGGCTTTATATACTGTGCCTGTGTGCACCTGTGGGCTTTATATACTGTGCCTGTGTGCACCTGTGGGCTTTATATACTGTGCCTGTGTGTATCCCAGGGTTTACGTGCTTACGTGTGTGCTTACGTATCTCTGACCGTTGTAGAGGTCTGTGGTTGTAGGTTGTACTTACGTGTGATAGTGTGCGTACTTTGTGAAATACATATGCTCACCACAGATGTATATTACATACGTACCTACATGTGGGATTTTTGCATGTGCTCCTCTGTTTGTGTGTGCTTCTTACAATGTCTCTATGTACATACGTATGTACAGTCAAACCTCGTTAGTGAGTACACCTGGGAACCCTCCAAATTGCTACTCATCATCAGTAGTACTTGCTAACCGCATAGATTAGTATTGTGGGTTATAAGCTGGGGTATCATATCCTTGTACTTCCTAGCCAGGTATTACTCATTAGCAGTGTTCTCACTAACGAGGTTCTGCTGTATGTACGTATGTATGTTCATGACTGTTTTGTTCAGTGTGTCCTTGTACACTTGTGTGTGGTTTGCCCAACACTTCCACTCCTACTGTATGTCTGTACTGCAGCTGATGCCTCCAGCACAACCGCACCAGTCTGTGTACAAGACACTAGCTGTGAAGAACGTGGGAGACTCATCAGTGCTCTACCACTTCCAGCCTGACCCACAGGGGTTAGTGAGGATTGACAGACCTTAGAACTGCTGTTCAGCACACACCTGTGCATTTACTGTCTAACACACACACACACACACACACACACACACACACACACACACACACACACACACACACACACACACACACACACACACATGTACGTACGTACGTACGTATGTACTTAAGTATAGTATTCTGTTTTGTTTAGTATATTTACCATCAAACCAGAGAGGGGATTGCTACAGGACTATCAAGTATGTATGTATGTGTGTATGAGCATGTACATACTTAAGTGTACGTACGTATGTTTGTGACCTTTCATGCTTGTACATACAGTACGTACATAATAATATTATGTTTTTAATGTGTGTACTAACAAACGCTCTCTCTCTGTGTGTGTGTGTGTGTGTGTGTGTGTGTGTGTGTGTGTGTGTGTGTGTGTGTGTGTGTGTGTGTGTGCCTGCCTGTGTGCGTGCATGTGTGTGTGCATGTGTGTATGCGTGCGTGTGCACATACGTACATACATACGTACATTAATTCTTCCCCTCTCTTCAGGTGTTCATTGTCAAAATGAAACCACAGGAGAATAAGACATACAAACATGTCATGCCATTGAAACTCAACCTAACTGACAAGTTCGCTCAGGTGTGTGTGTGTGTGTGTGTGTGTGTGTGTGTGTGTGTGTGTGTGTGTGTGTGTTTGTGTGTCCTCATGCGTATGTATTACATCTACATACGTACGTACGTATGTATGTACATACTAACATATGTACTTACTATGTCTACTGTAAGTTTTTCCGTTCCAAATTGTCCAGAACATCTTAGTATCTGGCTCTGGTGAGGTCCCAAGTGTGAAGCTGGAGAATGATGTGAGTTAACATAAAACACACATGCACGCATGTATGTACTTACGAACTTGTGTATTTGGTGAACTATTTTATGATGTGAGATTTGATGTACGTACATTTGGTAAAACCCTGTCAGCCCGGGCTGGTTGTAGAGGGCCTAGTTTCTGTCTACTGTTATGAACATCACTGATTGTGTGTTTTGTTATGTACTTACGCACATACGTATGTACGTACATACGTATGTACACAGCTGACTGCAGCGACTACAGCTGACCTGGCTGTTGGATATTGTCAATGTCCTAATGAAATATGTTATGCTGGTTAGCACTGTGTCTGTGCCAGGTAACCCCTCCCCTCCCCTCCTCTCCAGGGACATGTCTTCTTCAGACCAACCTGCATCGGTGACCACTCCAATGTCTCCTATCAGGTTCTCAACACATCAAGACTACCCCTCAGGTTAGGAACGTGCTCGTTGGACTGGGTCTGCTGTCTCCACTGGTGTTTACTGTTCCCATTCCAAATCTGTGTCCCAAGTTTATATTCACATTCCTAGTTTATGTATCTACATACATTAATATGCATATTCCCATGCCGAATTTTTCATTCCCACATCAAATCAGTGTTCCCATTCCAAATCTGTGGTCCCTGTCCAGGTTTGTGTTCCCATTCTGAGTCTTCACTCCTATTTCAAACCTGTGCCATTCTCAATCAGTGCAGCTGCTCTTTCAAATCCTTCTCACTTCACCAGTTCACCTCCCTCTTGTGTGCTTCCTTGCAGCTACAAGTGGAGGCTGAACAGTGACAGGAGTGGTCCTCTGGTGTCTGTTAGTCCCATTTCAGGAGTGATCCAGCCGTTTGAGGGTCAGTACCACCAGTGGACCTTCTCCCCACGCGAGTCACAACCTTACAAGCTCTCAGCAGTACTTCATGTATCAGCCACAAACCAAATCAAGTGGGTCCTGTGTGTGTGTGTGTGTGTGTGTGTGTGTGTGTGTGTGTGTGTGTGTGTGTGTGTGTGTACGTGCATGTTAACTATCCATTGAGGCTACAACGACCCCTGCCAGCTCTCCCCTGGTTAGGTCCAGGAGTCACAAGCAGTCAGTTGTGCTGCATGGACAAGGCTGCTTGGGAGAGCTCTCCTGCGAGCCAGGGGATGTAGACTTTGGCACCACCGTAATTGGTACATCAGCTTCCCACAAGCTGACCCTGACCAACCCCGCTCCGTGCAACATTCACTATCAGCTCACTACAGAGGAGGTTGTCCAACAAGATGGCCGCTCTACTAGGAGAGCACCAGGATCTTCACATGGTGAGAGGGAACCCGCATGTGGAGGTGTGCATGTTTGCCTTGTATGTATGAACACATGTACATACGTATATACATGTGTATGTACGTACATACATATGTATGTACATGTACGTATGTATGTACTTTACGCCCATATGTACGTAGTTTTTCCCCCAATATGGTGGCTAAACAAGTTTGGTAGACTAAGCAGCTCACAGTATGTGTACACACATACGTATAGTATTTGGTATCAGAATGGATGAACTCATGGCAGATTAACGAGTTCACACTTTACATACATACATACATACGTACATACATACATACATACATACGTACATGCATACATACGTACATACATGCATACATACGTACATATGTACATACATACATACGTACATACGTACATACATACATACCAGTGTGCTACTACTGAGTGTAGTGTATGTGCTGTATACAGTATATACGTACGTACGTACAAACGTATGTACGTACATGTGTGTGTATTCTCTCTCTAGAATATGTCTTGTACACCAGGTTTGACTGCTTCTTCCGCTCACTTTCTGTTTGTGTCCAGGTCTTCAGTTAAGCTCAACGGAGAGCGTTCTTCCCGGAGGTAGTCAGAGCATTGTCACTGTCACCATACGACCATGGAGGACAGGATGTGTGCACATGGACATCAACTACAAGCTCCTCCTCTCAGGAGACTCCTCCCACAGTGAGGGCAGACACAGACACACTCCAATAAAGCCTTGATAGTCCACCTCTAGTACACTGGTTTGATGGAGCCTTGATAGTCCACCTCTAGTACACTGGTTTGATGGAGCCTTGATAGTCCACCTCTAGTACACTGGTTTGATGGACCCTTGATAGTCCACCCTCTAGTACACTGGTTTGATGGACCCTTGATAGTCCACCCTCTAGTACACTGGTTTGATGGACCCTTGATAGCCCCCCTCTAGTACACTGGTTTGATGGAGCCTTGATAGTCCACCTCTAGTACACTGGTTTGATGGAGCCTTGATAGTCCCCCTCTAGTACACTGGTTTGATGGAGCCTTGATAGTCCACCCTCTAGTACACTGGTTTGATGGACCCTTGATAGTCCACCCTCTAGTACACTGGTTTGATGGAGCCTTGATAGTCCACCTCTAGTACACTGGTTTGATGGAGCCTTGATAGTCCCCCTCTAGTACACTGGTTTGATGGAGCCTTGATAGTCCACCTCTAGTACACTGGTTTGATGGAGCCTTGATAGTCCACCTCTAGTACACTGGTTTGATGGAGCCTTGATAGTCCCCCTCTAGTACACTGGTTTGATGGAGCCTTGATAGTCCACCTCTAGTACACTGGTTTGATGGAGCCTTGATAGTCCACCTCTAGTACACTGGTTTGATGGAGCCTTGATAGTCCACCTTTAGTACACTGGTTTGATGGAGCCTTGATAGTCCACCTCTAGTACACTGGTTTGATGGACCCTTGATAGTCCACCCTCTAGTACACTGGTTTGATGGAGCCTTGATAGTCCACCTCTAGTACACTGGTTTGATGGAGCCTTGATAGTCCACCTCTAGTACACTGGTTTGATGGAGCCTTGATAGTCCACCTCTAGTACACTGGTTTGATGGAGCCTTGATAGTCCACCTCTAGTACACTGGTTTGATGGAGCCTTGATAGTCCACCTCTAGTACACTGGTTTGATGGAGCCTTGATAGTCCACCTCTAGTACACTGGTTTGATGGAGCCTTGATAGTCCACCTCTAGTACACTGGTTTGATGGAGCCTTGATAGTCCACCTCTAGTACACTGGTTTGATGGAGCCTTGATAGTCCACCTCTAGTACACTGGTTTGATGGAGCCTTGATAGTCCACCTCTAGTACACTGGTTTGATGGAGCCTTGATAGTCCACCTCTAGTGCACTGGTTTGATGGAGCCTTGATAGTCCACCTCTAGTGCACTGGTTTGATGGAGCCTTGATAGTCCACCCTCTAGTACACTGGTTTGATGGAGCCTTGATAGTCCACCTCTAGTACACTGGTTTGATGGAGCCTTGATAGTCCACCTCTAGTACACTGGTTTGATGGAGCCTTGATAGTCCACCTCTAGTGCACTGGTTTGATGGAGCCTTGATAGTCCACCTCTAGTACACTGGTTTGATGGAGCCTTGATAGTCCACCTCTAGTGCACTGGTTTGATGGAGCCTTGATAGTCCACCTCTAGTACACTGGTTTGATGGAGCCTTGATAGTCCACCTCTAGTACACTGGTTTGATGGAGCCTTGATAGTCCACCTCTAGTACACTGGTTTGATGGAGCCTTGATAGTCCACCTCTAGTACACTGGTTTGATGGAGCCTTGATAGTCCACCTCTAGTACACTGGTTTGATGGAGCCTTGATAGTCCACCTCTAGTACACTGGTTTGATGGAGCCTTGATAGTCCCCCTCTAGTACACTGGTTTGATGGAGCCTTGATAGTCCACCTCTAGTACACTGGTTTGATGGAGCCTTGATAGTCCACCTCTAGTACACTGGTTTGATGGAGCCTTGATAGTCCACCTCTAGTACACTGGTTTGATGGAGCCTTGATAGTCCACCTCTAGTGCACTGGTTTGATGGAGCCTTGATAGTCCACCTCTAGTACACTGGTTTGATGGAGCCTTGATAGTCCACCTCTAGTACACTGGTTTGATGGATCAGATTCACAAATTCATAGCTGCAATGTAAACCATATAGAACCAACCTTACTAATTCACAACAAATTGGATGTCCCATTTGTAGTTTATTTCTGAGGGTTCACTGTTTTCTGTGTGTACTGTCCGTCTTCAGCGTGTACTGTACATGCATAGGCACAAGCATCTGCATACGTACGTACGTATGTCTGTTGTGAGTCCTCATGCAGTGCACTCACTATCTGCACACACTGTCTGTACACATCTGTATACACACCTGTACACATCTGAACACATTATGTATATTATACGTATGTACACATTATATATATGTACACACTATACATACATATCTGTACACACATCTGTGCACATCTGTACACACCGTCTGTACACTATCTGTACTCTGGCTGACATAGATGAGAAGAGGCTGTGCAGTGTGAAGGTGCAGGGAGTGTATCCCTCACTGACAGTAGTTGATGTACAGGGGGAGGGGTCTGCTGCCACTCACAGCAAGTCTACACTGTGGAGAATGCTCTCTGTAGACAGGTGTGTGTGTGTGTGTGTGTGTGTGTGTGTGTGTTGTGTGTGGTGTGTGTGTGGTGTGTGCGTGCGTGTGTGCGCGTGTGTGTGTGTGTGTGTGTGATGAGTGTTATCCATATGGCATACAAGTGTACTGTGCATTGTACATGGTTGCAGACTGATCCACTGCTTGAACGATGAACCATCTGTACAGGAGCTTAGATATGCTATTGCTACAAGGCACAGGTATCCCAGAGTGTGTGTGTGTTTGTGTGTGTGTGTGTGTGTTTTCTTATCATGCATATACGTACGTAGTTGTACATCACACATGCATGCTTCTGTACACCATGTCTGGTCCTCTTCACTCCTCAGCACTCGCAGACGGGTTGAGGTGAAGACCAGAGCTTCAGTTGACTTCAACTTTGGTATCACTCCTATTGGCTCCAAGCCCAGTACCATCCATCTTATGCTACTCAATGATGGCCCCTCTCCAACAGACTGGTGAGCCACACACGCCCCCTGCCCCACCCACTTGTGTGTCCATTATGTGTTGAATCCAGATCCTCCAACCAGGGCCTTCCAGTTCCCAGAGGATATGTACTTGGAGCCGGAGTACTGGGCAAACAAAGGTGACCTTGACGAAATGGAACAGCACGAGGTACGTACGTATGTACAGTATATGTGTATGTAGAGAATGTACAAACTCCTGTTGATCTTTGCACCTACTTACATACTATGTGCATATGTAACCTGTACATACACACGGACATACATGTACAAACACACACACACACACACACACACACACACACACACACACACACACACACACACACACACACACACACACACACACACACACAACTTTCTCCTGATCTGCAATTTTAGCTTCATCTCACAAGTCACAAAATGTTTCAAGTGGAGCCAAAAAGTGGTACCCTTCAACCTCATCAGCAGGAGAGGGTTACCTTGACATGCAGGTACATATGTACGTGTGTGTGTGTGTGTGTGTGTGTGTGTGTGTGTGTGTGTGTGTGTGTGTGTGTGTGTGTGCTCATCTTTGAGCTAACCAAGCATGCTTATCCTTACTTTACGTACACACTTAACAACTGATTGAACTGCTACTAGCTTATTTTCCACAACGTCACCACTCGGATTCCAATTAGAATGTCCCTTATTTATCCTAGCAACTGTTAGTGGGGCTGACCCTTCTGTATCCTAGCAACTGTTGGTGGGGATGCCCCTTCTATATCCTAGCAACTGCCATTGGGATGTCCTTTCATCCTGAGTTGCTTATCAAGTGCTGTTTCCATCCCTTGTAGGCATGAACAGATTATCAAAGCAAAGCTACCCATTTTGCTTAAGATAGACCGAGGAAGGGAGATCATGGTGTGTGTGTGTGTGTGTGTGTGTGTGTGTGTGTGTGTGTGTGTGTGTGTGTGTGTGTGTCACTGTGTGTGTGTGTGTGTGTGTGTGTGTGTGTGTGTGTGCGTGTGTGTGTCACTGTGTGTGTGTGTGTGTGTGTGTGTGTGTGTGTGTGTGTGTGTGTGTCACTGTGTGTGTGTGTGTGTGCGTGTGTGTGTGTGTGTGTGTGTGTGTGTCACTGTGTGTGTGTGTGTGTGTGTGTGTGTGTGTGTGTCACTGTATGTACATACGTATGCACATGTGCACACCTTCATTGACCTCCATCTGGTCTAATTCTTTTCTCCTGTCAGGTGAACTTTCTCAGTCAAACTATAGCCAAAGAAGACACACTCATTGACCTTCCTGCTGAACACACATTTGCTCCTGTCCCAGTGGGAACCACAGCTCCACCAAGACAGGTGAGAGAGGGACACTATTATGTTCTGATGCCCATGTGATATGTTAAATGTGTTATATGTACGTGTGTGTATACTATGTTAATTATGTTCACTACCTTGAGCATAGACCACAGGAGAGCTGAGCCCACTATTTGGAACACCGTAACTGAACCCCCTGTCGATCAACCATACCGAACTAGTCACGGCATCGAATGATACCCATGACTGGCGGTCGGCTGGGACGTTAAAGGGCACGCCCCCCTCACCACGTGGTTTGGGGAAGCCATGCTTCTTCAACACCCAACCTTATCACACCAGAATTACTGGTGGAGAATGACGCTGACCGATCGGGACAGCTATCTTGACGACCTAAGTGAAAATAAAAGGAAAAAACATACGCCCAAAACCCGTCCAACCCTATTATAACCGCTTCGGCGAATCCCCTAAACTCGCGCAGCCCGACCTAACCTCTATCTAAGCGGATCCACCCACGATTACAACTTACCAGACTAATCTTACCCCGTGACTACAAATCCTCTCCCAGATCTCACCTATCTAACGTTCCACTATCTAATGGTCCCCCGAACGGCGCACTTATCCAACCTATCCCAATACCAAGGTGTACTGCTAAAGTCAGCCCCAAACTGTAGAGAACAAACTAGGAGGGAAATGGGAGGGCGGGATCAAAAGAAGAGCGTCGGCAGAGCTTTCACTAAGCTATGGGTTCTGTTTACAGAATAGCTACCTTCGTTGTCGCAGCAACCTAGTTACCCCCCTCATTGGACTGCACCCCCCTTTTCTAGCTTGCATTGGTCGCGAAACTCTCAAATGCAATTCGAATAACGCCCCTCGTACCCGCTTCGATCGCGCCATTTTCCTCGCACCGACGCCTCCACCCAAAAGCGTGAAGCCCGTACGCTCCCTAATTAACTCCGATTACCTCCGTAATCTCCATTATGTGATGTGCATGTGATGGACATGTGATGTGCATGTGATGGGCATACGTTTATATGCTGTTGGCTCTCCCATTACAGAAGTTTGTCCTCTACAACGGTGGAGAGTTGGGTGTCTCCTACACCATACACACCTCACCACTGGTCACACTCAAGAAGGTTAGCTCATGTGCACACACCTCACCACTGGTCGCACTCAAGAAGGTTAGCTCATGTGCACACACCTCACCACTGGTCGCACTCAAGAAGGTTAGCTCATGTGCACACACCTCACCACTGGTCGCACTCAAGAAGGTTATACATGCATCCATGTCAGGTGACCACCCAACACATGCATCCATGTCAGGTGACCACCCAACACATGCTAACATCCAGAGCTCAAAAATGCAACCGGCCATCAGACATTTTCCAATCATTTTAGTAAATGTCCGGATGTTATCAACTTTGTCCTGCATGACATTGTGTCAGCTCAAAGGAAGTGTTTATGGCTGTAGGAGGCTGTCATTGTTCAGGTGACAGGTTTGTGGTCTGGCACTTTCTGCTATTAATAGGTAGTGGCACCATAGGATAGAAACAGCTGTTTGGCAACCCTGCAGTTCAAAACAGCCTCTCCTAAGTGTATTATGGACACTGGTGCAGTTGCACAAAGCCTTTTCACTTACACTGAAAGCAGTACTATTGTTTTGTGACTGGAGAAATGCTAAATTGCTACTGCACATATTATGAATATACGGGAAACTGCATGTGTATGCTGGCTTACAACTGCATACATGGTAGCAAGGAGAAACTAGCAAACATTTTATTGCTTGTCAACATTATCGTATCTGAGCAAATATGTGAATGTCCGGGCATTCTGGAGCTTGTCAGGACATTATGTCCAGACACT
>CAUJGJ010000242.1:4373358-4383358 GCA_963170055.1 Halisarca cf. caerulea | reverse complement strand
CGCCAACCAGTAGAGGGCCCGCCAGTAGAGGGCCTGCCAGTAGAGGGTCCACCAGTAGAAGGTCCGCCAGTAGAGGGCCCACCAGTTGACAACACATTCTTACTCTTGCATGTGTTGCTGTCATTTGTTTGACACCAGGTGATGGACGAGACCAGGTACTCTCTATATTGCGATGAGCTGTCAAAGTGGGAGGAGCAGCAGGAGGAGAACAAACACCTCTTTACTCTCACTGACAAGAACCTCCATCGCAGTGAAGGGGTTAGTTGTCCTTTGTGTGTGTGTGTGTGTGTGTGTGTGTGTGTGTGTGTGTGTGTGTGTGTGTGTGTGTGTGCATGTGTGTGTGTGTGTATGTGTGTATGTATGCATATGTGCATGTGTATGAAATGCATATTGTATGCTTGTATGTGGTTTACTATATACGGAAAGTGTGAGAACATGAACAGTATGTATGTACGTATAGTTGTATATTGTGGGACGTGCGCCTTCTTCACTAGTGAACGTACTGGGTTTTATGGTGTACTGTCTACAGAGACCACAGACAATGCCAACGACTGGCACTCCTCCAAAGATGAGGTCCAGTTATTACTCTGAGGTCGACATTAAGAAGTACCAAGTGAGTGTGAGTGTGTGTGTGTGCACGCACACGCATGCGGGTGGGTGAGGGTGTGCCTTGTTTAGAGGATATGTACATACATGTATTTGCCTGTCATTTCACCTCACGAATTCCTCCACAGGCTCTGCCTCCGATCAGGTCACAAACAGCTAACTCCACTTCAGAGGAGTTCTATGAAGACTGGAAGAAGAAGTGAGTGGGACAGTAGTTGGGGTGGAGGTGTGGCTGGAGGGTGTGGTTGATGTGCACATGTATACGTATCCACAATCTCTGCATTCGGTTGCTATCCGTGTGTGCTCATTGCTCAACGTGTCTACTCTGTCTTGTGCTAAGGGACATGTCAACTCGTAGCAAGGCCAGGCCTCGAGCAAGGCGTCGTGTGGAGGCTAAGGTGAGGATGCCTTGTGCCATTGGAGATAATCCAACCCTGAAGGTGCTAGGGTGGGACAATCCAACCCCGAAGGTACTAGGATGGGACAATCCCACCCTGAAGGTACTAGGGTGGGACAATCCCACCCTGAAGGTGCTAGGGTGGGACAATCCCACGATGAAGGTGCTAGGGTGGGACAATCCCACCCTGAAGGTGCTAGGGTGGGACAATCCCACCCTGAAGGTGCTAGGGTGGGACAATCCCACGCTGAAGGTGCTAGGGTGGGACAATCCCACCCTGAAGGTGCTAGGGTGGGATAATTCAACCCTGAAGGTACTAGGGTGGGATAATCCCACCCTGAAGGTGCTAGGGTGGGACAATCCCACCCTGAAGGTGCTAGGGTGGGACGATCCAACCCTGAAGGTACTAGGGTGGGACAATCCCACCCTGAAGGTGCTAGGGTGGGATAATCTGTGGTGCCATCAAAGGCTGACCGTATTGTATTGTAAGGGAAATGCCACACACGATTATTAGCTTCACTAAATATTCAAGAGGGATAAATGCCCTCCCTCACAGACATTTCTTGTCATTATATCATACCCTCCCTTCTCCTACGAACCTACCCAGTGTCCAGTACCTCCCGAACCCTACATCCTCCACCTGGGTGTGGTGGCCAGGACACACAGCATTGCAGACTGTGTGCGGTTTGTCAGTACCAAGGACAGCATCACCCTTGACAGGTCAGGCTTGAGGCGGTTTCATGGTGTGTGTATGTGTGTGTATGTGTGTGTTTGTGTATGTGTGTGTATATGCGTGTGTATGTGTGTGTGTGTGTGTGTGTGTGTGTGTGTGTATGTATGTGTGTGTGTGTGTGTGTGTGTATGTGCGTGTGTGTGTGTGTGTGTGTGTGTGTGTGCGTGTGTGTGTGCATGTATAAGTGTGTATGTGTGTGTGTGTGTGTGTGTGTGTGTGTGTGTGTGTGTGTGTGTGTGTGTGTGTGCATGCATGCATACACACATGTGTATAGCTTCGTAATTTTGTGTTTGTGGTAATCATCTGTGTCACCTGTGAAGCTGTGCGCCTACCCTCAGTCATATTCTTGGAAGAGACATCCTCACTGATCCTGGAGACAATCTTGTGACGGACTGTGAAAAGGACCTACTGACGGACATCATGACACACCTCATCAGGTTAGCCACTCTGCCAAGGTCCTCTTTACAATACTGACAGCACGTCACGTACATGTTTCGGATTCCATACCAATTCCCATTTGGCTCCTTCTGACATGGCAAAATTCACCCTGTCTTGTTTGCTGTATGTGTGAAGTTATTTGGAATGACAAGTTAATTTGCATATAACCTTGTTTATGTTCTGCTGTTGCGCAAAAGATCTCAAAAGTGGAAGTTAACAGCAATAACCAATAGTGGGAACAATACCACTAATAAAGCTTACTAACGTATGTATCCTAAACATATCATGAGTTCCTCACTCAGAGGAACTCAGTTGCCATCTGGAGGGGATTGCCCTGTCTACCTTGGGCTCCTTGAGCTCTTTTGCTGGACAAGGTCTCCTGAATTCATGTTGTGCTCAACGTGTGTCCTTTATGTGGAGGTTCCACTGTGTCCTTTGTGTAGAGGTTCCACTGTGTCCTTTGTGTAGAGGTTCCACTGTGTCCTTTGTGTAGAGGTTCCACTGTGTCCTTTGTGTAGAGGTTCCACTGTGTCCTTTGTGTAGAGGTTCCACTGTGTCCTTTATGTACAGGTTCCACTGTGTCCTTTATGTAGAGGTTCCACTGTGTCCTTTATGTAGAGGTTCCACTGTGTCCTTTATGTAGAGGTTCCACTGTGTCCTTTGTGTACAGGTTCCACTGTGTCCTTTGTGTAGAGGTTCCACTGTGTCCTTTATGTAGAGGTTCCACTGTGTCCTTTATGTAGAGGTTCCACTGTGTCCTTTGTGTACAGGTTCCACTGTGTCCTTTGTGTAGAGGTTCCACTTTGTACTAAACCTGTTATGTCAATGTATTGGTCTGACCTGTAGGGACAGTATTTCAGACAGTGACTTCACTGCCAGTCTACTGCGCATGTCTCAAGAGGACATGCCATACTTCAGTCAATTTGTCAGCACCCGTCCATCCCAACACTCTGCCCAGACGGCAAACGAACATGTACATCCCATTTCACCATCTGGCCTCGATACTGGGAGGGAAGATGATGTCGGAGCGACATCTTACGAGGTGGAGAGCATAAGAGTGCCACACCCACAGCAAGACAGCTCATTTGCTGTTAGTGAACCACTGCCATCAGAGGTGAGCAGCGGGGAGGACAGCATATGGGTTAGGTGCCTGTCGGGGAGCCTGTGGTATGCCCGCAGCATCATCAGCCAGCTGCGCATAGTACTTCTTGTCAGTGTTGTCTCCATGCATTGTTTAGCAGTGGTGAGTGTGGTTGGACGGCTTTCTCTTGGCACACGCTGGAGGCACTGTCTCACTTTGCCCCACTTTACCACACTTCACCCCACTTCACCCCACTTCACCCCACTTCACCCCACATTACCCCACTTCACCCCACTTCACCCCACATTACCCCACTTCACCCCACATTACCCTACCTCACCCCACATTACCCCACTTCACCCCACATTACCCCACTTCACCCCACATCACCCTACCTCACCCCACATTACCCCACTTCACCCCACTTCACCCCACATTACCCCACTTCACCCCACATTACCCTACCTCACCCCACATTACCCCACTTCACCCCACATTACCCCACTTCACCCCACATCACCCTACTTCACCCCACTTCACCCCACATAACCACTGATATTTTCCAACCAGGGAAGTAACTACTCACCAATGACAGCACCCCCTCCCTGTCTTTACTGTTCACTTGTGTTTGCTCACTTGTAGGACTGCCATGGAAGATCACGAGACCAGACCTTTGACGTTCTAGATGACGACTCAACCCTCCCCTTCCCTCCGAAGGAGGTGTTGGAGGAAGAAGAATCACTGAAGAAGTGAGTGAATGGGCCATTGCATTCAGGACGTCATAAGTTGGGGAAAAGGATGCATGTGAAAATGTTATTGCTAATGCAACATTTAAACTGCAACATATCAGTTCAGCCTTACAACCAATGGATGTCTGAAAGTGGACAAATGGATTTGTTGAAACACAATTTCCTTGAATTGAAGCCATTTAGTTAATATATCCCTCCTCAACTAAAATCAGTATGGGATAAACTTGATGAACCAAACTGAGCTGTATGTTTGTGTTGTTAATGGTTAGCTCATCGCTCCTGTTGCCCCTCGTGCAGGTTGCCTGAGTTCCAGCACCTAGCCCTGGCCATTCTGGAAAACACTGTGATGAACATCATGAAGGAGGCAACATGTGGGGAAGTGGACCTTCGACACCCGGTGAAGGCCATCACTCGCCCCTCGCAACCCTTACAGCAGACATTTTAACTCTATGAAAGCATTATAATATGTGCATGGATCGTAACACGACGTAGTGCATGTGTTGTGTGTGTATTTACAGTGTGCATTGGTTTATAATACATACGTACTTGTGGAATTCAGTTGGTATAGTTCCATCATTTGCCAACAGTGTTTTGGATGCGGAGTACTCCTCTTTGGATTCCCTTTACATATGCTACAGCCTCTCTTGTGGGTGGAGCTTATTAGGAATTTGAAACTGATATGGTTTAAGTCGAATCGAGGATATAAGCCCATTAAGATGAACATCATTTAATTGCGCGACTGCTACATAAAACAATATGATAAAAAGTAATATTAACGATAGTATTTCATTATAAGGGTCTATAGGCGGCTTTCTACTACAGCAATTTCCGGATCATGCTGTTAAGTCCATATAGATGCATGTATGCTGCAGTGATCACGTGATGGTCGATCAGGCTACGCGAGACTAGGGTATGCGGTGAGGCCAGCAAGCACAAAAATAGCACGATCTATATCAGGTCATATAGACAGATTGAGAGAGGTCACTAGCTCGTTTGAAGCAAGGTGGAATTAAGTTTGAAGGTGAAACATGGATACAGGTGCAGAAGTGTTTATTGTTGGAGCGTGCCGGACGCCAATTGGTTCGTTAAATGGCGGGCTCAGTTCTCTCCCGGGACACGAACTCGGTGCCGTGGCCTTGTCTGAGGCCATGAAGAGAGCGAAATTATCTCCTAATGACGTCTCTGAAGTTCTCATGGGGCAAATACTGACAGCAGGTTAGCTGCACAATCGGTGTGTGTGTGTGTGTGTGTGTGTGTGTGTGTGTGTGTGTGTGTGTGTGTGTGTGTGTGTGTGTGTGTATGTGTGTGTGTGTGTGTGTGTGTGTGTGTGTGTGTGTGTGTGTGTGTGTGTGTGTGTATGTATGTATGTATGCGTGTGTGTGCTTGTGTGTGTGTGTGTATGTGTGTGTGTGTGTGTACGTGTGTGCGTGTGCGTGTATGTGTGTGTGCGTGTGTGTGTGTGTGTGTGTGTGTGTTGTGTCACTGTGTGTACATATGTAGCACATCACATTTTAGAGGTCAATTGTTTGATTGTGTTAAAGCCTACCTTTGTTAGTTCTGAATCAATTCTTATGTTTAGTGTTGTATGGTGAGTTTTCATTAATCCATCACCGCTTTATCTGCCAATTGATTGGAAAGGCTACACATTGATTTGGATAGTCCGCCAAACTTATTGATCTGCCCAAATTTTACAAAATTAATTGTGGCAGATTAACGAGAATTCACTGTTTAGGTAACAGCTATTGTTTATGTAAATCTGTGGGGACAACTATAAGTGGTCTGGTGTAGCTGATCCATTCCTGCTCGGCCATTTTCACAGACAGGTTCGCAATACGTTGTAAGGTGTCGCAAGGCTTGCAACGTGATCAGTTGTGCTACGAAATACGTGTTGAAACAAAGATATTCAGTTGTTTTATGAACACGCTAAAACATGGGAATTTATGGTAAAATACTAAGCAACATCGGTGAGAATCAAACTCAGTTCTATTCTCTGTGATCAGCCAAAATCTCTTGCAATGTATTGCGAACCAGGCTTTAGTCCCTGAAAATGGTCGTGTGGGAATTGGTCAGCTACACCAGGCTATCTATGCAGCTATTTAAGAGTGTGTGCCGTACACCTTGTTCTCCTCAGGCACTGGGATGAACCCAGCCCGACAGGCATCAATGAAGGCAGGAATCCCTAAGGAGGTGCCTTCGGCTGTTATCAACATGCTGTGCGGGTCTGGGCTACGGTCCGTTGCCATGGCAGTCCAAGCCATCAAGTGCGGCGATGCATCTGTGATTGTAGCTGGAGGGCAGGAAAGCATGAGCAGTGTGAGAGCATCAGTTTAATATCAGATATTATACACTTGATTAATTGATTTTATAGTAATAACTAATTGATTGTCATTTAATCCCATCATGTGCTGGCAGGGCTGTGTTTAAGGAGAGGAGCAGCTGATCTCCTTCACCTTCGTTAACCCTATTCACCCTCTAGATTCACCAGTACTCAATCTCACACACACTTCCTCCCCAAACCCTTCAAGAAATTTCTATATGTAGTGTTGGTTGGTTGTCCTATTTGTCCACCTCTCCTCCCCCGCACCCCTCCCCCAGGCACCTCATTGTGTCCACATCAGGAGTGGTGTCCGTTACGGGGACACGTCTCTCATTGACACTCTGGACAAGGATGCTCTACTGTGCCCGTTCAATGACTATCGCATGGGAGTGACAGGTGAGGAGTGTGAGGGTGATAAGTGTGCTGGTGTGTGAGGGACAGGTGAGGAGTGTGAGGGTGATAAGTGTGCTGGTGTGGGAGCAACAGGTGAGGAGTGTGAGGGTGTTAAGTGTGCTGGTGTGTGAGAGACAGGTCAGGAGTGTGAGGGTGATAGGTAGCTGGTGTGGGAGTGACAGGTGAGATATATGAGGGTGATAGGTGTACTAACATGGTAGGTGCAGAATTGATGGGTGCACGATCCATTTTCTGGTGTGGGGACTGTAGGGAGTGAGTACTGGCCTATTGAGCGGTATTGTTGAAGTGATGGGGAAGTGGTATGTTGCAAGACTGAGAACACTGCTGGATGGTTAGAGACTTAGACATGGATGTACTTCATTTAACTCTTTCCATGTTGACTCTTGCACTGTTGGGCTACTGTGGCTGTGGCTGTGGCTGTGTTGAGGAGATGGATTGCATCATCTCCCGTATCACATCCTGTCTCTGATTACCTTTGTACTTCCTCTCCTTGTGACACCTGTATCACTTCCTGTCCTTGTGCCATCAGTATCACTTCCTGTCCTTGTGCCACCTGTATCACTTCCTGTCCTTGTGCCACCTGTGTCACTTCCTGTCCACAATCACCACACTTCCTGCTGCTGCACTTACACCTTTGTACTGGCCTACCTGTGTGGGCCAATTTTTTTCCTGTCTAGTAATTTAATAAACTTCCTGTATCCCTCCAACCACGATAGCTGAGAATGTGGCCAAACAATGGAAGATCTCCAGAGAAGACCAGGACAGGTTCGCAGTGTCCTCACAGACCAAAACAAGAGAAGCTCTTGAGAATGATTTCTTTAAAGAAGAAATTGTACCAGTGACTGTTCAGACAAGGAAAGGTGTGTGTGTGTATGTGTGTGTGTGTGTTTGTATGTGTGTGCGTGCGTGCGTGCGTGTGTGTGTGTGTGTGTGTGTGTGTGTGTGTGTGTGTGTGTGTGTGTGTGTGTGTGTGTGTGGCACTGTGTGTGTGTGTGTGTGTGTGTGTGTGTGTGTGTGTGTGTGTGTGCGCGTATGTGTGTGTGTGTGTGTGTGTGTGTGTGTGTGTTTGTGCGTGTGTGTATGTGTGTGTGTGTGTGTGTGTGTGTGTGTGTGTGTGTGTGTGTGTGTGTGTGTGTGTGTTCTTATCATGCATATACATACATACACTCCCCAGCGCTCAGCAGTGTGAAAAGTGCTTCTCAGCAGTGTGTATTGCAAAGTGTCCTTTGAGTATTTCTTGTCCCACTAACTCTGTTCATGGTGTTGTTGTCCTCTTTCAGGTCCTCTTGTGGTTGACAAGGACGAATTCCCCAAACCGCAGACTTCACTCGAAGGACTCTCTCGCCTTCGCCCAGCCTTTGACAAGGAGAGCGGTACGGTCACTGCTGGGAATGCGTCCGGTATCAACGACGGGGCTGCTGCTGTGGTGGTGGCATCACGACATGCAGTAGAGAGACTGGGTCTGTCCAGACCTTTGGCTTGGGTCGTATCCTGGGCACAGGCTGGTGTTGACCCGGCCATTATGGGTACAGGACCTATACCAGCTGTCAGGAGTGCTGTGAGTGTGTGTGTGTGTGTGTGTGTGTGTGTGTGTGTGTGTGTGTGTGTGTGTGTGTGTGTGTGTGTACGTGTGTTGGGTGTGGGTGTGAGTGTGTGGGTGTCTGTGTGTGTGTGTGTGTGTGTGTGTGTGTGTGTGTGTGTGTACGTGTGTTTGGTGTGTGTGTGTGTGTGTGTGTGTGTGTGTGTGTGTGTGTGTGTGTGTTGGGTGTGTGCATGTGTGTGTGTGTGTGAGTGTGTGTGTGTGTGTGTGTGTGTGTGTGTGTGTGTACGTATGTTGGGTGTGTGCATGTATGCGTGTGCGTGCGTGTGTGTATGTATGTGTGTGTGTGTATCTACTTTAATACATGGAAGTTATGTATCTACTTTGTATGTCTGTACACAGCTGGAGAAAGCTGGGTGGAACATTAAGGATGTTGACCTGTTTGAGCTTAATGAAGCCTTCGCTGCTCAGTCACTGGCTGTTATCCACGAGCTCGGAGTGGAAGAAAGCAAAGTCAGTCAGTGTGTGTGTGTTTGTGTGTGTGTGTGTGTGTGTGTGTGTGTGTGTGTGTGTGTGTATGTGTGTGTGTATGTTGTGTGTGTGTGTGTGTGTGTGTGTGTGTGTGTGTGTGTGTGTGTGTGTGTATGTTGTGTGTGTGTGTATGGTGTGTGTGTGTGTGTGTGTGTTGTGTGTTTGTGTGTTTGTGTGTGTGTTTCTGTATGTGTTTGTGTGTGTGTGTGTGTTTGTGTGTGTGTGTACGTCACTGTCTGTGTGTGTGTGTGTGTTATGTGCATGTACATGTGTATACTGAGTTGTACTTGTGTGACTGTGTAGATGTGCTTGAATGCCCAGTCACTAAGCCTCTCTTGTTGTCCACAGGTCAATGTTCATGGAGGGTCTCTAGCGCTCGGCCATCCGGTGGGAGCCTCGGGCTGCAGGATCCTGGTCACACTCCTCTACGCTCTCCAGCGAAGTGGGAAGAGGAGGGGAGTGGCCGCTCTGTGCATTGGGGGAGGGATGGGGATAGCCATGTGTGTTGAGAGGGTCCAATGAACATGGCGACGTCTTCTCAAAATGTGATCGCCTTTTGTTCATATATATATGTAGCGATTCAGCTAAAAACAGTATTTGACATTTGGTGTACTCAATGTAAATTTTAGTAAATAAAATGGATATTGAATTAGATGATAAGTGGGTGAAATACTGGAATGCCAGTTATGGGATGCATGTCAGGTGAAGTTTGTAAACTTTGATTAAAAGATATTTGTTTCAGTTCATAACCAAGTGTGCCAGGTCAAACCATGATTTAACACAGCAGTCACGTGATCATCGGTCCCCAGGGAAAATCCCCTTGACTTCCTCTGTGGTTAGGACCAGGATGACATAGCAGAATGAGCTGAGCTGTATAAATTATCTCAATCTGCCATGAAAAGCTAGTATTATGCTTCTATTGCCTTTGTCAGAGCCATTTTTTAGCGTTTGAATTAAGGATTCGTATCGAACAATGTCAAGATTTCTGCTTCTTCTGTTTGGTGAGTTGTTGGGCGTGGCGGTCCAAAGACCTCGTACGAAGCATTATCGCTTGCGTAGTTCAAACATCAGCATAGACTCAGGCAATTCCTTTCAGGCGCCCGTTTTTAGTTGTGTACATATTATTTGATTATTTCACACACGACTACATATTATTTGAATCGCACACCTCAGTTCACCTGCGAATTTGGGAAC
>CAUJGJ010000242.1:4365858-4368358 GCA_963170055.1 Halisarca cf. caerulea | reverse complement strand
TACATTAATTCTATATTGTAATCTACTGTATAGAGTCTCATGCACTAAATCAAATAAAACAAATCCAATAAAAATTATTGAAAGGTATAATATACAATAAAAAACATTAGTGGTGAGTTCCTATTTTACATATTATCAATTTGAAAATATAACATTATATAAATTCTAATATAAAAAAATAGAAAAGCTATGAGAAAGCTGAAGTTGAACTGATCACATACAATGTGTTTGTAATATTATGCTTCATGACAATTATTACAATACCATTCCTACTTTATATTTACCCTTAAAAACACCCTCTTGGGGATGGCATGGCAACTTTCATGGTACCAGTGACCACATTGACTGCAGCAAGCCATTTTGCCTACCTCAGGCAGCCTGCAGTCACAGTGGACACCAACAGACAGGGATGCCGCTGGTTTCTTCAGCCTGATTCCTTCAGATGGAAATGGAGAGAGCTGTCCACTCTGAAGACAAGAGATGAGGTGTGCTCTCATCTTGCGTTGACAATATCTATACGTATGTACAATAGATGGAAATATGAATAATTACAAAATGAAAGACCCATTAATGTACATAATATATATATATATATATATATATATATATATTATATATATATACCAAACACAAGTTGAATTGTCCATGCACACTTGCCTGTAGCATGCTGGATTATTGCCATGGCAATACTCTGTACAATGAGCTATTGCAAATAGACCACAATCTACAGCTCCATCTTGCAATGGGGTGTTTGCAATACAAAAGCTGATGCTGTCTGCTGCAGTACGCAAGATAGAAGCTGTCTGAGTAATAGTCCAGGTATCCACACTGCGGAAAGAGCTGTCAAAAATGCGTACATTTTGCTGATCTTCAGCAATCACCACATTCCAGTGGTCTTTCCTCACATGGAGGATTTGTACAAATGGGGACTCTGTCACACGGAAGTTACCCCCTTGCCCTAAAAGTGGAGATTGCAGTCCCTTGATGTGTGGGAATTGTTTCTTCAGCATAGTGTTTGCAGCATCAATATGCTTATCAGACAATTTCCGTCCTGATGTAATCTCTAAAACATCCATTTGGTTTAATCTATGTTGCTGCTGCCATGACAACTTTGTTTTCTTAACTGCTTCATTTGATTCTGCAGGAATGGTTTTTATAACATGCAATGTATTATTATATATAACATCTGCCAATTAAACATTTAAGAGCACACAGACTTACAACTGCATGTATACATATGTTAACTATTATCGGGTACTTTCTATTTAGCGGACCGTCTGCGCGGACGCAGACCCATGCATACAAAAGATAGGAACAATGATTATGATGATTCTATAGCATGCACTCTATAAAATGCGGACTTTTGGATACCCAATATGCCTAAAACATAACAGCTTGACAGTGCTTGAGCCGTATGATGCCTTCTACCATTCAGCTATAGTTAGGGCCTATGAGATACTCGACCCTACACCTCTGTCTATGCATAGACAGAGGTAGTATGATGCTAGTATTCGTTCACACAGTCCGCACACTCAGTCCACGTGGATGGCTTATGTATGTTTTTATGCACAATTAATCTTAACTTATGTATAAGGACATTGTATACTATTTTCTTGTAATCATTCACAACAACTGCATGTTATTGTGAACCCTAATTTTGTTTGTAGCTGAATTTAACTATTTATTGAGTAGATTTCCAGTAGATTCTCCAGACTGTAGAACACAAGCTGGTGTTTCCCCTCCATTGTCCGACTGATTGCTGTGCCGGTACTCTTGCATTGAAACAAACTTATTGCTAACCCTTGGAACAAACTTATTGCGGAGCTCCTGCATGAAAACTGCTAGAGGAGTGACCACAACAGCGATAGATTTGCGCGAGCGGTCCAACAGCTTATTAAACGTTGTAGGAAGAACACCGAATAGGCACGGATTTTCCAAAACCTGTTGAAATAGTTACAAAAACGTCTCTCCCTTCAAAAAACTTTTAGATTGCGTCGAACTGCTGAGGCTTCAGGTGATTAAACCCTATAGCTCTTGGCATTCCGCTTCAATTGCCATCTTAACCGTCGCTCCGCTATCCTGGCTCGCCATTTTGATGCGCGATTATTATCATTGAGCGAGTCTTGCGGTCACAGATCAAAGCAATTAACTGTTCGCAAGTGTCCCAACTTCCTGTGGACATCTGGATTAAAAAAAGTGGCGTTTGTCACCAGACCCTTTTCCCGCCTCCCGCAAGGGGGCGATTAGGAAAAGGGGCTGGCGACGCGAGACTAGTGTGTGTGTGTGTGTGTGTGTGTGTGTGTGTGTGTGTGTGTGTGCTGTGTGTTGTGTGCTGTTGAGGATCGAGGATCGAAAATCGTGTATCGAGGATCGAGAATCGGATATCGAGGATCGAGAATCGTGTATCGAGGATCGAGAATCGGATATCGAGGATCGAGAATCAAGAATCGGGTATTGATCCTCGAGGATCAAGGATCGTGTTTCGATACCGAACTCTGTC
>CAUJGJ010000242.1:4358358-4360858 GCA_963170055.1 Halisarca cf. caerulea | reverse complement strand
CAAGTAATATTCACAGCAGTTCACGCATGGAGAAGATTAACACACTAAAACTAGGTACAGGCACACACACACACACACACACACACACACGCACACACCGTTAGCCTCTTTTGTTGGGACGGTTGTGTTTGCTGCTGCATTGCCACGTTTTGATACAGCTGTCTCATGCCGTCCAGAGAAGAAGGTTTGATGAAGACAATCAGAGGTGAATAGGCACTTGTTCGCACCATCTTTATCGTCTACACAAAAGACAGAACACGGCTCACAGAGAGAACGAGAGGTCGAGGACATCCAATATCAGTGTAACACCAAACACACAGTACAAGAATGACACACCACTGCTACACCCACTGCCACACCCACTGCTACACCCACTAACACACCCACTGCTACACTCACTAACACACCCACTGCTACACCCACTGCTACACCCACTGACAGACCCACTGCTACACCAGTGATGGGAATCATTAAACCTAGAGACCAGAAAATTAACCCAAATATACATTCCGGTTCCCAATTTGCCAACATGATACTGAAATGGTCTCCCCTCTGTGTTCAACAGTATTTAAATGAAACAACACATACATGTGGAGAGCAGACCCACCCACAGACCATACAATCGTGTACACATGTATACACTGGCTGAACACAGATAAACAACGCCTCGAACACACCCTCTCACAGACACACCTACTCGCAGATACACCCATTTATAGACACACCCTCTCACAGTTACACACTCACAGACACACCCTCTCACAGACACATCAATTCACAAACACACCCATGCACAGACACACCCACTCAGACACACTTGCACAAACACACACACTCACAGACACACCTGCTTACAGATACACCCATTCACAGACACACCCTCTCACAGACACACACTCACAGACACACCCTCTCACAGACACACCCACTCACAAACACAATCTCTCACAGACACACCCACTCACAGACACACCCCTCATATACACACCCATCCAGACACACCCACCTGTGGGTACACATCCAGAACCACCATTTTTCCAGCTTGAATGACCTCGAGAATATTATCACTCTTAATCCCGTAGAGGTGTTGATGATGGCGACCGTACTCGATGAACTTGTGTGCCTGGATGTCAGCCTTCATTGCCTCCTCTGTCACGTGGTAGTATCCTTCTGCTCCCTCCATCACGTCCACTGGCTCTCTGCCTTTGGTTGTGTCTATGTAGGGAAGCCAACAACATCAACTGTGGATCAGTCAATATTCAGCGATTCATACCAAACATCAATTTATACCCATTAATACAAAGAACTAGCATTGACATCACAAGGTTATCACAGTTCATCATTTCCTGTGTACTCTATACTCAATGTACACTGAGACCACAGGCGCCAGAAACCTCCAGAAATCACCAGAAATCCCATTTACAAATTAATCAACAATTACAATTCAATATCGGACAAATTGGATGCTCTGGGCCCAAATCTAGTGCAAATCAAATGTCAATCCAAAAACTGAGACCAGATTAATGACATCTGAGATTGAATCAAGTCATCATCAACCACTAACTACTAAGCTGAAAGACTTACGGGCTCTGACTTCTCCATACTTGTCAGGTTGGTCCTCCACCAACCTCTGCTTCAATTCTCTTCTTCCAATGTACTGAGAACCAATTAATAACAGGGTTTTCCTCTTGAAGTCAGGGATCAGGTTTACCTTTTCATACAGAATGACGTCATAGGGTTCAAAGGCTGTGGAAGAAACAAGACACCATCAACGGAGTACACGCTGTACTGTGGAGAACACAAGACATGGTGAATCTGGTGGTGGTGGTGTGGTGGTGTGGTGATGTGGTGTGATGGTGTGGTGGTGGTGTGGTGGTGGTACTTACGTAATGTGGGGATATTGCATGTTCTACATTCCCACACCCACACCCTCCACCACACCCCACACACTTCACCACACCCTCACACTCCACCACACCCCACACACTCCACCACACCCTCACACACTCCACCACACCCTCACACTCCACCACACCTTCACACTCCACCCCACCCCCACACTCCACCACACCCCACACCCTCACACTCCACCACACCCCACACCCTCACACTCCACCACACCCTCACACTCCATCACACCCACAATTTCCACCACACCCTCACACTCCACACCCCACACTCCCACACCTAGTCTGTCCTCCACTCACTTCCATTGTGATGTGAGGAGTAGAGAAGTTGCCTCTTCGGTTTACGTCTACCCATGCACCCCACGTTGCTGTGGTCTGCCAGGTTAAATGTCTTCCTGCGTTCCTCCAGCTGTTGGCTCGGGATGAGACCAGCTCCCGAGTGGCTCCCATACTTGGAGGCCTGCCACCAAAATGTGTCCTCTTGACTTAAAACCTCCAAAATGTCTCCTCTACTGAAGGGGAGACCAGCTTCTCTAGCTGGCAGAATACGGTCCACTTCTGGGTTGTAGTTGAAGTGTGCTTTGACGTAGACT
>CAUJGJ010000242.1:4342658-4358158 GCA_963170055.1 Halisarca cf. caerulea | reverse complement strand
TGTGTACCAAAGAAGTGCGGCTCAACTACACTCGGCTCCACCGTGATCACCAGAGATCCGGATGACCCCTTCTACAGCCGTACGGGGGGAGAGGAGAGTTGTGAAGTAAACAACAATATCCACAACAACAACAACAACAACACTCACCAACATGTCCTGTAACTCCAGCGGGGTCATGCTCCCCACCTCCTCATGGTTGACCTTCACTATCCTGTCCCCGACCTGAAGCAGCCCCTGCTTGTGGATCAGACCACCGTGGAGGATACGGGCTATCACAACCTTACCGTCCACCATCTTAAGGGTAATTCCCTGTAATAAAAGGGGGAGGATGTAAGAAACTGTTGTGACTAGTACAGTAGAAGTCAGATTCAATCACTTTAGAACAGAACATCGATCACATCAAAATTGAAACTCTTAATCTGCCAAAATTTTCCAAAACAAATTACAGTGTATTAAAATGAATTGACTGTGAATACAATTTTATCACACACCCATCACACGCCCATCACATGCCCATCACACGCCCATCACACGCCCATCACATGCCCATCACACGCCCATCACACTGGTTTACAGGACACAGGGAAACCTGCTATTCAGGACACTTGTCAAATCTGGACACCTGTATAAACTGGACATCAGGTTATGGTCCCAAATTCTTATACATAATTATACTAGGAACACGTCTATACATGAGCTTTGCCCGCAGGTAGTGAGCTATGCCATGTGTATTGTAACGCACAGAAGTAGAGTAGTGTTTCATGTAGTCACCCGGTACTGTGCCTTGCTCAAATCATAGATATTCGATCCAGGTATCTAGTATATTTGAACTGAGTCACTTTGGCAAAACTGAACGCTGGTCCTCGCTTTTCTCACTGTGTTTCGTTGAATCTATCCTGGCTGAACAATGCTCCTTAGTTTTGGATCCCAGTTGCAGTGCCTAAACCTAAACCTTTGATGCAGTTGCTTTGCTCCCTTGGAGAATTGCACAATGTACCATCAGCCTTGCGCACTATATACCCTGAGCTTGCGCAATGTATAAACATTATACGTATATATATATATATATATATATATATATATATATATATATATATAAAGGGAAATCTTGATAGAACACCACGATCATTGGCTTTGCTTCACTCGCCGTTCAGCAATGAAGGACACATTGGGACAACCCTGGAAAATCAGGACACTTTTAGTGGTCCCAAGGTGTCCTCATTACACAGGTTCCACTGAAATAGTTCTGTACATTCTGTTGGGTAGCCCAGATGTGACCGTGTGGTATGCATTGCCATGGCAACAACTGTGCAAGTCATGTGACAATACTAACCAATGGTTGTTCAGTGCTCTTGTGCAGTCCAACCGTCCTCTGCCCCGCCCCCTCAGTTGTGGCGTTGTAGCTGGGTACGAACATCCCGTCCACCACTGGCATGTGGGGCTCGTACTGCCTGTACTTGACCATGTCGTGGGTCTCAAACAGCGTGCAAATGTGGGGCTTTCTGAGGAGGGATATCAAGGTCAACTCAACTGGAGTCTTCCCTTCAGTTTCAGTGAACTGCAAAGGAAAAGGACAGAGGTATGTATGTATGTACATAATGCGAAACCTCTGCAATGAGGACACCACTGGGACCACAGTAAACAGTCCTGTACAGTGGAACCTCTATAATGAGGACACCACTGGGACCACAGTAAACAGTCCTGTACAGTGGAACCTCTATAATAAGGACACCATGGGGACCACAGTAAACAGTCCTGTACAGTGGAACCTCTATAATAAGGACACCATGGGGACCACAGCAAACAGTCCTGTACAGTGGAACCTCTATAATGAAGACACCATTGGGACCACAGTAAACAGTCCTGTATATGGAGGTGCTCTCATTTCGGAGGACTGTCGATGCGAGGGGTGTCAAACAGGGCAGAGCAATACTGTCCTGTTAAAGGAGGTGGCTGCACTTCAGAGGTGTCCTGTAACAGAGGGTTTACTGTACATACACTGAACAGTGACGAGTCTGGACTGAGGAACACGGTGCAGGCGGTTACCCTTCACTACCATGTATCCAGTCGTCACTAAGCAGATAACAAACGCAGCCTCTATTTCAAGTAGTAAAACTACAGAGGAATCGCCCATGACTTGTAGCCTGGCAACCATGGTAAGTGGGGTTTCCCCTTGCTTTAACTGCATATAATATTACACACATTACTGTAACAATTCAAGAAGGACGTGGGCGTGGTTGTGGGCGTGGTTGGGGCTAATCAGATTAATAGATCAGTCCCCGATAAGGGGCTACCAGGAGGTGGTGGAGGTGATAAGGGAAGGGAGGTGTGGTTATGGATCTGACCCAGTTGGCTCCGCCCCTAATGTACTAGATTAATCTGATATATTGCAAAGTGACACACACGCACATTAACACACAGAACAGTGTCCTGGTGGCGCACACACACACACATACACATACAAGCACACACACAGAGAGAGCGAGACAGGAAGAGCATAGTTCATACAACCAAACTGTGGACACCCACTGAGGAATGTCACCAGAATGCACGCACACGCATTCCAGCAATGGTGTCAAATATCATCACATGCTGTGACACATGGTGGTCCATCTTGTGTAAGAGGGCACCTCTAGAGGCACTGTCATCAGTCAATTGGATTGTGCTGGTCATGTGACATGCACCAGACAGCAACAAGTGTCCTCGGACATAAGTTACCATGGAAACCTGACTGTACTCACCTGCTGGAGTAGCCCACCAACTTCATCCACCGGCTGGTCCATAGACTGTGATTGCGCAACTTTATCATGTACCTATGGCAACCACAAGGCATAGGCAAGTCATTAACAATTCAGCTGACCATGAACACCTGAAATGGGAGTGGAAGTTGAAGTGGAAATGGAAGTGGAAATGGCTAACCTTGGCTAAGGCCACAAGCTCTGGATCTCGAAAAATGTCCTTAACATCTTCAATCTCGGTCTCATCAGCCAAACCTCTGTCCTTTACTCCATCCAATATCCAGTCAAGACTATCCAAAACATCTGTGGTTTGCAGTGGACAAGAAATGAGAAACTGGAATTACAAATGTAGGAATATGACACACACACACACACACACACACACACACACACACACACACACACACACACACACACACACACACACACATACACACACATACCATGTTTTCAGTGATTCACAAATTAATAAATACACAAGAATAGGAAAAAAATTGTAAATAAATAGCTAATATTTTCAAGTCGGAGTCCAGTTTAAATAACTTTTATTTGAACCCAACAAGCTTCCGTTTACCTTGCATTGACGGAGGGTTAGAGCCTTTGTCTTCATTCGGGTCCAGAGTGGCCGGCATCGTATACTTGCGGGTGGTTAACACTGCTTGGAGTAGAAAAAAGGCTGACAAACGTGTCAATGGTAGCTGGAAACAAAGGAATGTGCTACAAACAGCGATTAGAACCGTCCATTACAAGACCGCAAATATGCGGGTCACGTGTAATCACGTGATATTGTCTTCGTGGGCTGCACGTCCTTGTTGAAAGGAGGTGGAATGGCGTTCGGTTTTCCTTGTTTACGACAAAGAAGAAGTACCGGTCGTCTGTTTTTCAATGTCACTTTGTTCGTGGTATTGATGACCATCATATACTTTGTGTGTTTGTTTAGTGCTGGGGGGCACCTCAAGCTAGTAGCTGTTCAAAACTTTCACGTAAAATGGGAACAAAAGAGAAGAAATCTCACCATCGAAGAAGTGTGCAAGAAGATGCAAGATGGTGGTCCCCTCGGGGAAAGCCAACTCGAGTACACTTTCCAGCACGTAATAGTGGACGACCGACACAAGCTTCTTTATTGCTATGTTCCCAAGGTGGCCTGCTCGAACTGGAAGCGAGTCTTTCAAGTCCTCTCGGGCAAATACAAGAAGGTTGAAGATATCCTAAAACTCGACCATAATGACTTTAAGTTCCTCTCTGACTACTCACCACATGAAATCGAGCACAAACTTCAAAACTATTTCAAGTTTCTGTTTGTCCGAAACCCTGTAGACCGGCTGGTGTCAGCCTTTCAGAACAAGTTTCGTAATGATGTAGATTTCCAGAGACAATATGGCCGCTCAATTGTATTCAAATACCGGGAAAACCCACCACCTAATCCCCTTGGTGATGATGTCACACTGGAAGAGTTTCTCCAATATTTGAGTGACCTTTTGCCGGAGGAGATGAATGAACATTGGAGGAGTTATGAGAGCCTGTGTCAGCCATGCCACATCAAATACAACTTCATAGGAAAATTTGAATATCTTGGCTTGGAAACTGGCTATCTTCTGGAATCACTGGGACTGGAGGAAACGGTTCACTTTCCCGCCAAACAGCGTTACTATAAGGATGGTGCCCAAGAGGGAAATTCCCCAGGGGACACTGCAGTTGACGATGACGAGATCCTGCCTGCTGTATGGAGTAAGGTTATCGAAAAGTTTAAAAATGATTTTGATCTATTTGACTACCCTGTTCCGCACGTGCAGGAGAAGTAAAGAAAATGTCCGGAATTATCTCGTCCACTCTCATCCATGTTGTCTTACATGTCAATAGACCACAAGCATCCTACCACCTTTATCACTGTGTGTGTGTGTGTTGTGGTGTGGTGTGTGTGTGTGTGTGTGTGTGTGTGTGTGAGTGCATGTGTTTGTGTTCCTCATATATAATGTACATATATTATGGACAATCATATTTATGCAATGTCCTGGATATCAGGTTTATGAGGAAATAGTTGTGAAAAGATTTGTTGTCAAATACTTGTCTTTAGTGAAGCACCCTGTCCACTTGTTATCTAACACATTTCATTTCATTTTTATACATATAATTTTAGGATTTGTTGAATTAAATTGAATTTCATTTAGAATTAAATTAATCTTGTCTTATTAATGCCAATCTTCACAACCTTATATTTTTATGCATCTGGAAATTCTGTTGATTTTATAATTGAATTGAAGTCCCATTACCCTGGTCTGACATTATTATTACAACAAAAAACTCCATGTAATCCAACACTCCATGTAAGGGCCTTGAAAAGTAGATGTTATATTACAGACATCAGATTACCCCTTGTTCTTGGTGTAGTCAGACGTGGTGCATTGTCCTCGGAATATTATGATAAACGCTATAGCAAATGCTGAACTATTGAGGTGTGGCCGTGGGACTGGCCAGCTTCCTCCGTGGAGAATGGGATTTTAGGTGAAGGCATAACTTGAGTTGATTGTGGGGAGGGAAATTTGTGATTCTGATCAATACAAAATAATGCAAAAACAAATTAACTCTGTGAAAATTCTGCTGTTTTTAAAATGCATGTTTGTGTATACTATCATATGCCACACACACACACACACACACACACACACACACACACACACACACACACACACACACACATGCACACACACATGTACGCGCACACACACACACACACACACACACACACACACACACACACACACACACACACACACACACACGGACACGGACACACACAGGGTAGCCACCAGAAAAAAATGGAAGAGGGTGGCATTATTGTAAGCCAATAGTAGGCTAGTGCACAGCTGTCATCATTCTGGTTCACTGCTGTATTGTTAACTTTAGTATCGAGTTCCTCCTCTGCATCTGCAACATCTTGTGAAATGGGAAATTCACTCAAAGTCCGCAACATGATAGTGCCTGTGAGCGCTTTTCAACATATCAAATGAGAATTGTTTCAGATCGATCTACACTTTGTCACTTCTACCTAATCTATCCAGGTCTAAGCCAAAAAATTAAGGAGGGTGGCCCGCCCTGCTGAAAAGGGCTGGCAAGAACGCAGACACACATCAATTAGTTTAGTTAATTACACTCATAAAATCAGTTTTGCACTGTTTAAGGAAAATTCAAATAACACGAGAATTTGCATAAATTTAACACCAACAGAAATCAAATCAACTCACAATAATGCAAATCAATCAAATGTAAAATGAGTAATAAATCTATTAACTCTGCAAATGGTAGCTTACAAATTTCACATCTTTAATTTCTGTTTCAATAAATACACATCTCATGATAATTAACATGATTTTGTCATACAGTAAATCACTGAAAATGAGTTAATTGAATTAGTAAATAATTGCCTAATCTTCAACATTATCCCTGACCTTTAACGTAAAGGACTCCTCCTCAGAACGAGAGGGCTGCTGCGAGGGAGTGATCTTTAGTGATTGCTTTCGAATCAGTTTCTGTCCCTTCCCTTTGCCCTTGGAGCCATCTTCAAAAAACATTACCTTCAACTGCGATTCCTCAGGCCCACCGTTCCTGGGAGGTGGGTTGTTGCTGTTGTTGTTGATGTTTGCCAAAGCACTCGGCGAAACCTCCTCGTGATCACCGTTTCTTGGAGGGGAATTCCCTTCAACTGCTTTGTCTAAGGTATTTTCCTCTGGAGAGAGACTCAGTATCGCGTCTTCCCGAGGCCTCACCTCTGTCAATTCATCAACATTGTTTTCTGTAGTGTCTAATTTCAGATCTTCCATAGACGAGGACCTACCCACTACAGTAACCTCCTCATAACCTGTAGTGGAGTTGGGGATTTCCTTATCAGTCCGAGGAGAGCTGGGGGCTTCCCCATCAGTTGAAGGAGAGCTGGGAACTTCAATATCCGGTGCAGTGTGATTAGGGATTTCCTGATCAGCTGTAGTAGAAATGGGGATCTCCCCATCGGTTGTATGCAAGCTGGGGACTTCACTATCAGGTGTGATAGGATTGGGGATTTCCCTATCAGCTGTAGTAGAAATGGGGACTCCCCCATTAGTTGTAGAAGAGCTGGAGATATCCCTATCAGCTGCAGTAGACTCGGGTAATTCACTATCAACAGTTACTTTAGTCCCATCTGGCTTAGGAGGCTGTGCTTGATCCAAAGGAGGAGATTTTGATTTGCGATTCTTCTTCCTTTTACCAGCAAACGGTTTTGAGTTCCCCTTCTTGTTAGGTTCTTCTCCTTCTGTGTCTGCAGGTTGCTTTGCAGGCTGAGGCTGCTTGGAGCGAGGCTTTCCCGGCTTCAATCTGTTCCGATCATGCACAATGATAACACTCTCCTCAAACCGGCGTGGTCCTTGAGAGGATGGGTGTTTCCTGCTGGTCTGTGAAGGGTTATCGGATCCTACGCTGGATGTGGGACCAGTTGGGTGTTTCCTGCTGGTCTGTGAAGGGTTATCGGATCCTACGCTGGATGTGGGACCAGTTGGGTGTTTCCTGCTGGTCTGTGAAGGGATATCGGATCCTACGCTGGATGTGGGACCGGATGGCAGTGGGCCAGTGGAAATGCTACCTGTACCCCAGGTAGCAGGGGAGTCCTGTGGCTTCCCTTGACGTCGTGCGTCGTTCTGCCTGACCTGCCCATCCTGTTTTCTCTGCTGGCCTCTCTTCTTACGACCACCCCTCCCTGAGGGGGGTGGCTTAGTAACACCGTCCTCCCCCGGCGCATCGAGAACGACACCCTGCTTGATGACAGCATCCCTAACACGAGCTTGACTGGCCTTCACATCGTGAGGATCAGAAGACACTTTCCCCACTGGACCTCTCTGAACACCACTACTACCACTTGACAATGCAGGACCTCTTTGAACACCACTACCACCACTTGATGACGGTTGGGTCTTCTTTGCTGGCTTTAGTGAAGTTGTGTTGGACGACAATGATGGTTTTGATGAGGTCCCACCACTAGAGGTCCTGTTGCTGGTGAGGAGTTGGCCCGAGTGCCATGAGGTGTACGTGTGACAGATGTTAGTAATGGAACCAAAGGAGGAGACCTCTTGAAACAGGCTGTCTGGATCACATTGGAAACGCGATATTGAGCCTATTTCCTCGTCTACTTTTCTGTCAGTGATGAAAGCCTGTACACGAGACATACATGTGTGCGTGAGTGCTTGTGTGTGTACGTACGTGTGTGTGTGCGTGAGTGCTTGTGTGTGTACATGTGTGTGTGTGTGTGTGCGTGTGTGTGTGAGTGCCTGCGTGTGTACGTACGTATGTATGTACGTGTGTGTGTGTGTGTGTGTGTGTGTGTGTGTGTGTGTGTGTCTGTGTGTGTGTGTGTGTGCTTGTGGTGTGTGTGTGTGTGTGTATGTGTGTGCGTGCATGTGTGTGTGACACTGCAAAGGTTCTAACCTTGATCTGAGCCTTGAAGTGGGTGGCTTCTGCCTCATTCATTCCAGTAAGCAGATCTCCCCGAGCCTTGAGGTTACCAGCAGTTGCCCTTCGTTCCTCTAACACTCGACTACTGTTTCTCCTCACTTGGTCTAGCTCCCTCTCGAGCTCCTCCTCCCGTTGCACCACTAGAGACTTCAGATTGTTGAACACCTGTCTGATAAGCCTTGCAGACGCATCACACCGCTGGGGGAACAGGGTACGTACGTATGCATATGGTGAGCACTTGGAGTACAGTGGAGGACACTGTGTGCATTGGACATTATGTACAGTATACTACACTGTGTGTGCCGTGTGTGCTGTGTGTACTATGTGTGTTGTGTGTGCTGTGTGTGCTGTGTGTGCTGTGTGTACTGTGTGTGCCGTGTGTGTTGCATGTACTGTGTGTGCTGTGTGTGCTGTGTGTGCTGTGTGTACTGTGTGTGCCGTGTGTGTTGCGTGTGCTGTGTGTGCTGTGTGTGCTGTGTGTACTGTGTGTGCCGTGTGTGTTGTGTGTACTGTGTGCCGTGTGTGTTGCGTGTACTGTGTGTGCTGTGTGTGCTGTGTGTGCTGTGTGTACTGTGTGTGCCGTGTGTGTTGCGTGTACTGTGTTGCGTGTGCTGTGTGTGTTGTGTGTGCTGTGTGTGCTGTGTGTACTGTGTGTGCCGTATGTGCCGTGTGTGTTGCGTGTACTGTGTTTGCTGTGTGTGTTGCGTGTACTGTGTGTGTTGTGTGTGCTGTGTGTGCTGTGTTTGCTGTGTGTGTATTGTGTGTGCTGTGTGTGCTGTGTGTACTGTGTGTATTGTGTGTACTGTGTGTACTGTGTGTATTGTGTGTGCTGTGTGTATTGTGTGTGCTGTGTGTGCTGTGTGTACTGTGTGTATTGTGTGTACTGTGTGTGCTGTGCGTGCTTCGCATCCTACAGTAGAACCTTGCTAAGAACACTCTTAAGACAAATTTCTGCTCCACACAAACTAGTTTCCTAGCCCTGTTTGGTCTGCTGTAGTACTGCACATGTACGTAGGATCATATCCTGATCAGAAGAACTTCTGATAATGAGATATAATTTTATGAGTCTCCTAAAATTCATCTTAACAAGGTTTGACTCTACGTACATGTGCACTGCATGTCAGCAGCATATATGTATGTATATGTCCGCTGTGTGCATTGGGGGAGCTAACCTCGTTCAAGTTGGTCTGATGTCTGGAGAGAGAGACATGGCATCTTGTCAGGTCCTTCATGAGCCGTTTGGTTGAGTCTCCGCTCCCACTGGCACTGCCTGTACTAGCAGTGGAGTCCAGCCTACCACGAGAATCTTGTCTCTTCTCCCTACCTGCCTCCCCTGGGGGGATGTGGGGGTTATCACTGTGGGTCCCAGAATCAGTTGATGCCAATATTGGAACTGGTTTTACTGTGGCTTCAGCTACACACAAGGTGTTTGGTCCTGACAAGTGTTTCTTATCTGCAAAGGTGGATTGTTCCTTTGACTTGTTCTCATCGCCATGGCGATCTACTTTGTGGTGCTCCCGCTGAGGGAGAGGGGGCGGATGTATTACTTTGTGGCTGTCATGGTTACTGACATTCTTGAGTGACGGCATGGATTCCACCGGGCTAGCTGATAGCCCGTTCTTCAAAGAGTGGTCATATCCATTAGGGAGTTCCCCATTCACCAACACTGACTGAGGGGAAGATGAGGGTTTCTTGTTCTTCCTGGACTTTGTAGCTGTGAGGGGTTTTCCCTTGCCTTTCCCTTTAGCCACCTCCCACTGATCTAGTGCTTCTTTTGTACCATCTGCAAATGGAACGTCACAGCAGTGTGATGAGTGACAAGTATGATCGCTGAGTTGGGTGATGAGTGACTGGTGTGAATAGTGAGTTGGGTGATGAGTGACTGGTATGAATAGTGAATTGGGTGATGAGTGACTGGTGTGAATAGTGAATTGGGTGATGAGTGACAAGTGTGACGCACAATAAGAGTGACAATAGTATGTACATACATGTGATAGTACATAGCTGTCCACTACCACACACCCCACCCCTCCACTACCACACACCAGACACACAAGAGCTGTGCGGTATCACAAATTGTCAGTTTCGGTACATCCCCCTCATTCTATCACAGTATTACTATGATCACAGTATACTGAGTGCTGAAACTGTAGACAGCGTCCAAATGAATCCTTATCACACAGATTAAAATCATTCACAAACAACAGTCATGCACGTCACACAATATGCTCCTTTTGCAACCATAATCATGGCTGCCATAAGTAACAGTTCCAACAAATTTTCAAAATCTCTCTTAAGACAGAATTTCATGTCCTTAGAAAACGGACGGTACTTTGTTTACTCCTTCCAATACTGGTCTAGCCTTAGAGAGAATACCATGGTGTCACACGATATCACAGTGCAGGAAAAAGTCGACTGGTGTCTGAATTTTGCACGAATAATAATGTGGTATTACTACCCACTGCCATGCAATGCACATACGTATGTAGCTAACCTTCTGATCTCAACCTCTTTGTAGCAGCCTCTATGTCATTCTCACACGACAGGAGAACCTTTAATATCGTGTCCTTTGGGAATCTGGTGAACGTCTTATGTAAGGTCTTAACCTGGACAGTAGGTGAAGACAGACAACACACACTGCAGTAGATGTGGCCACAAACAACAGCAGTGAAAGTACTGACTACATGAACGACCTCACACACAAGTTCAGCAAACAGTGCGTGTGCTCCAATAAACACTGTGCACTCCAACAAACAGCATGTGCTCCAACAAACAGTGTGTGCTCCAACAAACAGTGTGTGTTCCAACAAACAGCGTGCGCTCCAACAAACAGCGTGTGTTCCAACAAACAGCGTGTGTTCCAACAAACAACGTGCACTCCAACAAACAGCGTGTATTCCAACAAACAGCATGTGTTCCAACAAACAGTGTGCGCTCCAACAAACAGCGTGCGCTCTAACAAACAGCGTGTGTTCCAACAAACAGCGTGTGTTCCAGGTTTGCGCGTACACAAGAATAAGGTAAAAGACACCATTAGAAGCAAAAATTATACACAGGACACACACATGTGCATGCACACACACATACGTACACACAACACCCACACACACCCACACACACACACACACAATACACACACACACACACACACACACACACACACACACAAGGACATGTACATACATAGGTCAAAATACGCAATAGGTATGAAGCACACACATACACACACACTTTTACCATGGCAACAAGTAAATATAAAAACAAACAATGGTTCTGTAACAACAACAGGAAACACATGATCAGAGTAAAAAGTGTGGGGGCTGTTAGAATGGACTGGAGTGAGAGGTGTGGAGGCTGTGAGGGTGGACTGGAGTGAGAGGTGTGGGGGCTGTGAGGATGGACTGGAGTGAGAGGTGTGGGGGCTGTGAGGGTGGACTGGAGTGAGAGGTGTGGGGGCTGTGAGGATGGACTGGAGTGAGAGGTGTGGGGACTGTGAGGATGGACTGGAGTGAGAGGTGGGGGGGCTGTGAGGATGGACTGGAGGTGACAACAGTTGGTGTTCATAAGATATTGAAATAAGTGAGGAAGACAACGTCTGCTTCTGTTTGACATGTGAGTGTGGACACACACACACACACACACACACACACACACACACACACACACACACACACACACACATTTTCATGTAGATCTGGGTTAGCTGTTAGGTGGTCAGCCCTGATATGGTTTCTTGACACATCAAGATAGCCAATGTCTAAAGTGAAAGAAAAACAAACTAAACAGTTTGCAAGACAAATGTTAGGCAATATGAACATATTATGCAATACACTACAGTAGTTGGTCAATGACATTACCACATTGCTCAATGCTGCCTACATAATGAGTGATAATATATGTACGTGTGTACGTACCATTAGATTGAGCAATATCATTGTCTAATTGCACAATAATCAAAGAAACAAAACGATCATCTTCAGATTGAGCAATGCCATCCCTTGAATAACCAATAACACCCCTTGGTTAAGCAATGTCCCCTGTTTATTATGCAATGTTAAGCCATGATTGAGCAATGTTCCTGCTACTAGATGAGACGATTTGACCGGATTAAGGTATCAAGTGCCAACAGATGCTGCGGATTAGGATCACTCGTTAGCAACGGATGGAAACAAAGGAGACCTATTATTCCTGGTAACAGGGTCAGTGTCAGCTGGTGACACTGAACATGAGATGAGGACTGAACAACAGACATGTAAGCCGGTACATGCATACATGAGATGTGTGGAGGCAGGATTTACGTAGATACGCTGCAAAGTGTGTGTGTGTGTGTGTGTGTGTGTGTGTGTGTGTGTGTGTGTGAAGGGGGGTACAGCCTGACATGTGTGTATGTACATCAAATCACATTGCAAATGTAAAACACAGTCTCCATCTTGGTTGTGGTATGCACAAAAATATGTACACTGCACTGTGCTACACACACACACACACACACACACACACACACACACACACACACACACACACACACACACACACACACACATACACACACACACATAGACTGCTGCACAGCAATACAAAAGACACACATAAACAAATCACACTTGTGTACACAAACGTACAACTGTCAGACATTCATCTGTACAGTCTCACACATAATACAATCAACATTTGTCAAGGGTTTTCATCGGTACAATTTCTGTGCATCCAGCCACTCGAGCGGTCGTGGGTCGATACGGAGAAGACTATCAAGAACGCAACACACATAACATTCCAAAACACAGTCACGTCTCCCTATCTGAGATTGTACAGTCACTACAACGTAATCTCAACTAAATTTACCTTCTTTCTGAACTTTACTGGACATTTCTTCCTCAGAGAAAGTTGGCTAATATAGTGTCGTTCTGTACCGAGTGACAATCAACGCAAAATAACAAAGACGTTTGTAGATGTGTCTTTAGACTGAGACAAGCCTCAAAATGTCACGTAATGATTGCTCCCAAGTGTTCTAGGTGTCTTCAACCGAATTCTTCTTCCAAGCAGGACAAAACACAGCAGGAGCAGATTCGTAGGCGTTACGTTGGAGTCTTTGTCCTCAGTACAAAGATGCAAGAACTAGGAAATTTTCCGTATAACCACTTATACGGAAGAACCCTGTCCTTCCAAGAAAATATGGAGACCCTGTACCAACATTCTAAAAGGTTAGCTTGTAGGCCTTTGTCATGAATATAGTAAATATTGTGACCTTTGTATCTTTATTTTATTTGTAACATTCTCTAGGGGTAAATTATCGATTGTTCAAACTGTTTGTTTTCTGTACTTGGCCTTTCCTGATTTAGACTCTTAACCGATACACAGTTATTAGTGCACGAATATTCAAGGAAAGAAAATGACTTTGGTGAGTATTGTACGTGCATGTGTTGTGCAACTAGAGTACTCAAGATAGTGTTCGAAATATATCGTGCCATCTAGACGAACACGCGTTGGAAAGGCTGTTGGGATAAGGGAATTCCCTTCATGACAGTTTTGATTCCCATTTCTGTTCCGATTTGATTTCCCATTTTAACCGCCAACCCTCTTTGCGGTGTGTGTGTATGTGTATGTGTGTGTATGTGTGTGTGTGTGTATGTGTGTGTGTGTGTGTGTGTGTGTGTGTGTGTGTGTGTGTTTGTGTGTGTGTGTGTGTGTGTGTGTGTGTGTGTGTGTGTGTGTGTGTGTGTGTGTGTGTATGTATGTGAGTGTATATGTGTGTGTGTGTGTTTATGTGTGTATGTGTGTGTGTGTGTGTGTGTGCATAGACTATAGAGTCTATGGTGTGTGTGTGTGTGTGTGGGTGTGTGTTTGTGTGTGGGTGTTTGTGTGTGTGTGTGTGTGTGTTTGTGTGTGTGTGTGTGTGTGTGGGTGGGTGGGTGTGGGTGTGTTTATGTGTGTATGTGTGTGTGTGTGTGTGGGTGTGGGTGTGGGTGTGGGTGTGTGTAGCCATGGGGAGAGGAGAGAAAATCTGTTATGTGTTCTGTTGGCACACTACATGTAATTATTACAATGCAAGTCCACTTTTCCAAGAAAGCTACGTACGTGCGTACTTTGCAGAGTTGTAATGCGAATATGCACACAATTATGTAATAGTACAAATATATTAATAATGATTAAATGATAATAATAATTATAATTTCCTATGTTAACAGGGTGGGCCATTAGCCTGAGGCTAAGGATGATTTAGTACACATCGGGGACAAAAATGTGTGTACATCAATTGTGTGTGCTTGTGCCAGAGGCAGGGCAACTAGCTATGCAAATGAAATCACACTGAGCATCAGATTCATTGTATGTAGGTACTTGCAAGCATCATTTATCAATCCCTCCTCTAGGATTTTGTGTATGTACATGTATCCACAGACTCACTCACACAATCAAATTAAATCAAGTTTAAATTAGTTCGGTGTCTGCATGATAACTGAAAAAAGTGAAAACTGCATCTTTTTTACATAATAATTATTGGGAGCGCATGAAATGGAATGAACCACAGATTGCTATCTGCAATGAAAATGGTGAGCTTTTCACAGGAATGGTACATTCGCTTTAGCACTAGAGTTTACCTGCTATGTATGTATGTGAGTTAAGTGCTTAGCTCCGTCAGTCCTGGTCCACATCAAGACCTGTAGCTCTGTCAGTCCTGGTCCACATCAAGACCTGTAGCTCCGTCAGTCCTGGTCCACAGAAGCACCTGTAGCTCCGTCAGTCCTGGTCCACAGAAGCACCTGTAGCTCCGTCAGTCCTGGTCCTCAGAAGCACCTGTAGCTCTGTCAGTCCTGGTCCACAGAAGCACCTGTAGTTCCGTCAGTCCTGATCAACAGAAGCACCTGTAGCTCCGTCAGTCCTGGTCGACAGAAGCACCTGTAGGTCCGTCAGTCCTGGTCGACAGAAGCACCTGTAGGTCCGTCAGTCCTGGTCGACAGAAGCACCTGTAGTTCCGTCAGTCCTGGTCGACAGAAGCACCTGCAGCCATGTCAGTCCTGGTCCACAGAAGCACCTGTAGCTCCGTCAGTCCTGGTCCACATCAAGACCTGTAGTTCCGTCAGTCCTGGTCGACAGAAGCACCTGCAGCCATGTCAGTCCTGGTCCACAGAAGCACCTGTAGCTCTGTCAGTCCTGGTCGACAGAAGCACCTGCAGCTCTGTCAGTTCTGGCCCACAGGAAGACCTGTAGCTCCGTCAGTCCATGACATTTGTATAGATGTGAAGAATGTGTAGTGTGACGGATGGACTACATACGTACGTACATACA